>CAEMYA010000162.1:5619591-5726071 GCA_903131615.1 Diplodus sargus | reverse complement strand
AAAAAAAAAGCATACCTGATAAACTAAAGAGCTAAGACTAACACAGAGTTTGGATCTTTTTTGTTATTGACTTTTTAAACACGCTCAGGCTTGCAAAAGTCTTTAACGATGGCGTTGAGACACTTACTGAGAGGATGTAGATTTTAGGGCTTCCGTCTTCGTCCCTCACGTTGTTGTCCAGCACACGGTTTCGTCTGTACACAGGAGGAACCGCGGCAGGAACAACAGCAGGCTCGGTCATGGGCTCGTCCCCCACCATCAAACCGAGGCCGTCTTGCTCGTTTACGCCGTCTTCTACTTTATAAGCGGGCATCGCTATGGCGACCAAGTGGCTGCTGAACTCGGAGAACAGCAACAGAGCGTACAGGACGGTGTAGACGGAGACCATTGTATCTGTAATATTTAGCTCTGCTGTCACAAACTGGTCTCCGGTTCTGTTCTGGTGACTGTGACGAGGCTCTCAGTCGTCTTATATATTCAGTCAGGGTGCTTTTTGCGTACAGCCTTAATGTATGAGGCGTCATGTGTCCTGCAGATGTGCATCTGGCTTAAAAAGCCAAAGGTTACCCGAAGATCAGGGGTCAACAATTCTGTGATGCGGTGCTCCTTCGTAAAGCTGAATAACTCTATCTTGTCTGTTTGGAGATGTGGCGAACAAGAGGTGAATCAAGTCATATCCAATCACAGTGCAGAGTGGTGTCAAGGAGGCTCACAGAGGTCAAAGGGCAGGAAATGATTGTGAATCATCCTTCAAAAATCCCCATCCTGAGATGAACCCAGCAGGTAATTGGACAAAGACTGACAGTGCCGCATGAAAGACGCTCATTGAGTGGTCATACGTCATTTTCTCTGAATGGCAAAGAAAAATCCTAAAAGCCTCTGATGGACCATTCACAGAGGTCACTGCAGCCAGTTGTGAGACTAATGAGGAAAGGCTAAAGCAGGAAATTCAATTCATAGTTCTGCAGGTAACATGGGCACCTAAAGGTGCCTAAAGCTTCTTAATTAACACGTTATATGTTGTTTGTAATGACTCCAGGCGGTCACTGCGCCCAGCAAGACGCAGCCTGCCACATAACGCTCATAAAACCATGTCTCGTTTGTCTTAGACTGGCAATACGGTCCAAGGGAAGGCTGAAATATCTTAACTATTCATGGTTACCAGAGGTTGAATCCCCCTGACTTTGATGATCCCCTGACTTTTCCTCTAGCGCCACCACAAAGCTTACATTTGTGGGTTTGAGTAAAATGTTGTTCGACAGCTGTTAGATGGATTACTTTGAAATGTTGTACATTCGTGGTCCCCTGAGGATGAACCCTCCCTTACATTTGTGATACTGTAGCTTCTTCTTTAGCGCCACATTGAAGTTGACATTTGCAGTTTTGGAATATAATGTTATAATGACATTCATGGTCACCAGAGGATGAATCTTCCTGGCCTTGGTGGTCCCGTGACTTTTCCTCTAGTGCCACCACAAATTTGGCATTTCTGGGTTTGGAGTGAAATGTCTCAACAACTGTCGAAGGGATAACCATGAAAAAACAGACGTTCGTGGTCCCCAGTGGATGAACCCCCCTGACTTTGGTGATCTCCTGACACTAGTTGCTCAGGGCACTGTTGTTTCTAAGTAATACCTCACAGAGCAGCAAGAGTGTCTTGGGAAATGTGCCGTTAACTGCGTTTCCTTGACACTCAAATAATTGAAACAGCTGTCAACGTGTTGTCTTAACACAAAGCTGCTTCTTTATTGGCATCCATGTTGCTCCCTTCGTCCGAATTGAGCATGAGATGAAACCAACAAAGTCAGGAAAGAGCAACTTTCCAATGCGGAAAATCTTGCAGTAGCAAGTGAATGCAGCATCAGTGTGTTAGCTTTGTTGTTGTGGCTCTGTTAGCACGTTAGCACGCCAAGATTCAGCCTCATCTGTAGCCTCAAAGCGTCCTTTTTACACTTTGTTTTTCATGCAGAATAAAAAAGACTTAATATTTTAATTGGTGAGCTTTGCAGATGCTGAATGCCAGGTTTTATTACCCTTGAGCGAAGCTAAGCTAGTTGTTTCCCCCTGTTCCTAGTCTTTACATACGCTAACGGGCTGATGGAGCCTCATAATTACTTGACAAATAGGAGATCTTCTGATTCAGCTCCACAAGAGAGTGAATAGATGTATTTCCCCCCAAAAATCTCAAGCTACTCATTGGAAGAACTTGATATGCCACAGCTCTGTGATCGAGCCTTGGGAGCGTTTGATTGACAAGCACCCACACCAAGATGGCGACCGCCAGTTGATGACAAAAGGCGGAGGCTTGCGAAAGCCAAAGGCTCCTCGTGTTGACACAGCTCTTCGCAGGCTTCTTCTCAGCTCAAAAGACTTACCTTATTAACATCGCAGGAGCCGTAGCACAGAGGATGGAGAACCCATACATGAATAATAGCTATTGAACTCAGCTGAAGTGATTTTACTTGGAGCAGTCAGGCTTTATTTTGTAAGTATTATTGTTGGAGGGCGAGGACTTCTACTGAAGGACTGAACTTGTCCACAGGGGCACGGCCGTTCCAGCAGAAGCACAACTGAACTTGTGAGCTTCGCGCTCTGTTGTTGTAACCTTTCTCGCTCTCTCCCTCTTTCTGATAATCCCCCCCTCCCTTTTCCCATTATTCCCCCTGACCCGGGCTGTATTAATGTTGTGATACAGACAGTAGACATTCTGCAAATCAGTGCAAGCCCACCTGATCCAAAGCTTCTTGGCTCCATCAGCTTCCTTGGCACACGCGGAGAAGATTCAACAAACTCTGAGCCGTGGTGAAAGTCTTTATCTTGTAACTGCTCCGCGTTTCTAAGAAATCATTACCATAATTCTCTAACAAAGAGCATTAGCCAAAAAGCCAAATAATCTTATGAGGACCAGATGTGATTCGGTGGGTATCCATGAACATTATTTACTAGATCTTTATGTTTCCACAACAGAGCTCGTCAAATCCTCAACCCGCGCCAGCGAAGTTTATTCAACTACTGACGGTGCTGCCGCTGATTTACAGTTGATCCTGTTTGTAAGCGGCCGTAATTGCGTCCAGATTCGATGCGTGTATGGTTTGAATTTTGAACTCGGAGGAAGCCGCGGAGTGGTTTTTTCGTCGGCTCTGTCAGCTGCTTGCATCACCTGTCAGCCGCCGGTGCTGTATTTCAATCACACCGCCTACAGCTCTGTGCGTAAAGAGACCTCAGCAGCCCGGGGCCCTATGACATCAGTAGCAGCATTGTTTTATAATCCTCCGAGGGCCAACGCATTATTTCCTCGTCCTGTATTAACACGCTGCCTTTCATCACCGACACTCGTCCTCTAATAGAAAATATAGAGGAAAGAGAGAAAAAAACAAAACACAAACAGTGTTGCAGCAGAGGGGAAACGGCTCCGGTTCCAGGGAAATGTGATGCGCCGATGCGCCATGTTTGATATGTGTGTGTTTGCGCGGCGGAGTCGTGCCAGAGGCCGGCGTGCTGCATTCAGCAGAGATGCGGGTGCACGAGGGGGGCGAGGGGGGCGCATTATGGGCAGGATTTTTTTTTTTTGTGTTGCCCAGAGAACAGACCATGGTTTCCTGGAACAATGCAGCTGATGAGAGTCTCTCCAAGGAAAATAAGGCTCTGACATCATGGGTTCTTAAAGCACACAGCTGAGCCAACACTCTCTCCTACTATAATCAAGCCTCAGTGAATTTCCACTCTCGACTGAAATTGAGAAAGAGGGAGAATCTCCTTCAATGGTTTGGACACTTTAAAACATTTTTTTTTAAATACATATATACATGTGCACTAAAGGGACATTTCACACCTCAAGGATTTTCCTCTCGACTGTCTTACTATTTATCCATCGAGATTGTTTTGCTGCCAGTTGCCAAGCTAGCCAGAGATGTCTGCCTTCTCTCTAATATAATGGAACAAATGGCTCGTGGTGCTAAAAGTGCCAAAAAAGGTACATTTGAACAAGCCAGCCGCGGAGCCTCTTTCCAGAAATCACGACCCTGTAAAACAAGATGATCCACAGACCCTCTTCTGAGAAGTTTCACGTAGGAACTATTTTCTTTTTCTACCGCGCAGAAGGAAGCGTGCGTCCACTCACGGATGAGAGGGTCGCGCTCGTGACAGCGTGGAATGTAAACATGAAAGTTCCAATGAAGTCAAAATCAGTAATTAAGTGTTTTTATCACACATGTCTGGCTCCGTGTCTCACCTAAGTGCCAGTTTCAGGCCCAGTGATGCCAAAACAGTCATTTTGTGGGTATTTTTAATGGTGTTTTGCAGTTTGTAACATCCTGGAAAATGATGAAAATGTCTGATAACGCTAATATTGCATCCAGTCAACGCTCTCTTAAACTTTATAAAGCTGCTAAGAGCGAGCGAGGGAGTGAAAGACCTCATCGGTTACTGTACAAAAACACAACTTTACAACTTTATTCACTGATTTAGGTTAAACCAGGTCATATTTTATGTAGAAAGTCTTTTCAGTTGCCCTCCGGTTGCTCTGTCTCAACTCTGGATGGATAGCTTTACATGTTGCTAACGTAACTGCTAGCTAACGTTACTGCCCCGTCACACCGGGGGCAGTACACAACCTCCGGGAACTAGATCGATAGATAACTTTATTTATCCCCGAGGGGAAACTAGGTCAATTATTGGAGACTAGTTACAATACCAAGGCGATTTATTATTTAGTTTCCTGATCAACACTCGTTGCTTATTTGCTTAAGTAGATGCTAACTGCTGCTAAATATTGCTGCTGTTAGCTCGTTAGCAGTCCCATGTGCTGGCTCACCTCATGAGAAAACTACCTCGATACTGAAAGCTGTGTCTTCAAACTGGCCTCCGTCTTCTCGGAGGCTGTGTTTTTCCATCCTTATTCTATCATGAACTTTACAACTTGTAGATTGACCAATTCATTGCAAAATGTGATTAATATAATGTAGTATGAAGCTTCATACTTGAAGTCATGCAACCATGATGTTGTTTGTTTATAGCAAAACGTTAGCCTTTTACTCCAGCCCTTTAATTGCATTTATGCCTCAAAAATCATAAAAAATTGTGGTAATATGCAAAGATTATCTTCCTGAACATAAAGTGTAAGTATTATTACCTTGTGTTCACCACAAAGCTTATGACGAGGGAACCAGGGCGATGCTAACTTCTGCGTTAGCTTGAAAAACGACGTCTCTGCACCATTTAAAGATTTGTTTTGGATTTCCAGGTGGACCGTCCCTTTAATCTAACAGCTAACATGCCTGTTGTAGCTCACGGTGCACTTGTTGGACTCTCGTGTCTCTATTTCCTGTTACATCTGGCCTTGGCTCACGATGGCGATAAAATATGACACGAGGCTACTTGTAAATTTGTCATGATCAACTCATCCCTCGCCAAAACTGGATACTAGCCTCGGGATACGAGAATATTTGGGATTAGAGACAACAAATGCTGAGTTGACAGCAGCGGGGAATAAAGGTTAAAACCCAGAGAAGTTAAATCCTGTGTGTCCTATTGGAACAGAAGCGAATGGCTGAAGTCTGATGAAGCCTTACAACCACTTTTCCTGTAAAACAACCAGTAGAATAAGTAGTAAAATTGGTGAGTGTAGTAAAACAGACCACAAGGTCATTCAAAAGACAATTGTGTGCTTAAGATGAGGAGTTGAAGAGTGTGGAGAGATTGTGTTTCAGGGCTCGGTCCAAAATCTGTGTCCTTAGATGCACTGGATCCCGAGTGCAGGCAGATCAATGGGAAACGGAGCGCGTGCTTTCCAGAACCATACTGGTTTTTGAGGTTACGCAAACATCTTTCGCGTTGCGCCATGTATTCCAGAATTAGCGCATATAGGAGGATAAACAAAGCATTTTTCGATACGTTCCCCGACGATAGCCGTGCATTCGCATTCACTTCGATTATTGGCTCCTTCGTTATGGCTTGGTCGCTGCCCAGGTTCCTCTGCACACAATTTCTCTCCTGATTTATTTGAACTCTAAATCTTGCAAGCTTGCAGCCTGCAATTGGACCATTAGGGTGAGATAATTGATTCTGTATTAGTCATAGAGACGGATGAAATAACATCCAGGATGGCCGGGATGACCCGGACCTCGCCAACCTCTTTCCTGCTGCTGCTGCTGCTGCTCCACATTTTGATCTCCTGCCCGTCTGCCAGGGAGCCAATTTATCAGGGTTTGATCGTTGTCCCGCGTACGTCCGCCTGAAAAGTGCTGACAGTGAGTGAGTGAGCGAGAGAGTCAGAGAGAGAGAGAGAGAGAGAGAGAGAGCTCGGCGCTGTCACTGCGAGCATCCTCAAAAGAGCTGAACATGCAGCTCTGGCCTCAGGGAGCGCCACACCCCGCTTTTGTTTGCTCTGGCGGACCCCGCCACTTCTTAGGAAATATCACTTTGTCATTCAGCACACACATACACACGCAGAGCGCCGAGATTCAGCCTCGTCTGTAGCCCTGAAAGATTTACACCCCGGCTTTGTAATTATCTGCTGTTTATGTGTGTGAATCCACAGGGTTCCTCATAAAAGCCATATAGAGTTTTAACCACGCGTCGCGTTGCGTAACAGAGGGAGCGACGACGTCTGCACAGGGCGACATTTTTCCCCCCACGGAGGTTTTCATAAGTGTAATGCGCATGCAGCAGGAAACACTCTCCAGCCAGTTCTGTGATGTTGACAAGTGGTTTATTCAGCAGGAATGGTGAACAATTTGTCAGTTATTTTTGTTTCTACAGAAGGCAATCGAGCACCATAAATAACAGCGCTGTAATCAAACAGTTTCTTGGACAGTGAGCTTCAGAAAAAAATGACACTTCCCTCATCAAACACCTCGCAGAATGTCGCGCTTTTGTTTTTTTTTTTGTCATATAGATTAAAAACCCCCAACACCGAGTGACACAAGCAGACATGTTTGGATGATTCGTAGTCACGTGATTTGAAGTCGGTCGCTGTAGCTTCTCTTTTCGTCGCTGCTCCGAAATGTGCCAGACAACACCGAGGGAGACTCCGGCTCACTTTGCTTTCTACGACACAGGCTGTATTTCAGGTACCAGAGACTGTGTGTGAAGGGTGTATTGTAGCTGCAGTGCAGATCAGACAAGGATGGCATCAACTGATACATAATGATCTGGGTTTAGTTCATGACACAGGCCGGATATAATGCTGAGTGAGGCTTTGTTCTCATTAAAAAGTCTTTGGTTTGTACTGTATATCTGAAGATCTTGAAGGAACAGAGTTGTTCTTCTCCTACGAGCGTCTTTTTAAAATTATTATTGTTATTATTTCAGCCGCCAGGTCGACTGATAACAGAATTTGAAAAAGGAATAGACACCAAAGTACAAATGCAAATTTTAAAACCTTGATCATTACAGATATAAACACACTTTAAATTAATCGCTGAAAATAAGTCGTATATCAGAGTTGCTTACAAATGTTTTAGGTGACAATAAATTAAACTCCTGGCTTACTGTTAAAGCGAGACTATGCAACTTTTGGATGATACAACAGAATCTTTCTCTTTAAGATAAAAGGTTGTACATGAGCTTAAGCAGGATGATGTTAGCTAATGTTGGCAAATTTAAATCACCTGTTAATTTAGGGAAATTGGCTAATTTTGCTTTATCTAAAAGTCAAATCTTCACACTGAATATTAAGCTACAGCCAGAAAATAGTTAGCTTAGCCTAGCTTTAAGACTGGAAACGGGGGGAACCAGCTAGCTTGGCTCAGTCTGAGGGGGACAAAAAAGTAATGGTGTCACGCTTTGAACTTTGAATATATAATGTCATCATTTAATCTTATAAGACATTGTGAGGTCACAGTGAGCTTGACCTCTGACTGCCAAATTCTAATAATTTCTTCCTTGAGAGACAAATTTGAAGTAATTTCCTCAATTTCTTGTTCACAAAAATGGGACAGACGGAAAACATAATGCCTCAAATAAAACGCCTCTGTAACTTTGCACGCCAACACACAAATCTCAACCGTTAAAAGGTGTTAAAAAGAAACAAAAAATCATTTTAAGTCACTTTTTAAAGTAACAATCTCAAAGAGCTGTTGTGTGCTCTTTGGCGGCACCTGTGGCGAAAAGCTGTAACTGCAGGTTTGATTTTGAGTTATCGACCTTTTCTCTGCTTGGTTGTTATTTAACCGTTTCCTTGCGTCAGTTTGTTAGCTTAAGGCTTAATCACCATTCTGTTGCCTGATTCAGCAAAAATGTAGTGTGTTAACAGAAATGAAAACTTCCAAGATTACTTGAAATAACCTCTATGTAACAATTTATATGTGAGCAGATTGTAGCCTGACATGAAAAGTGAGACCTTCCTCGTCTCTCGTATATGCAGACGATGTGTTCAGGTTTTTTTAATGCTGTTGTATTTTGCAACTCTTTCTGTTGGATTTTCTATGAAAGTCCAAAGGATGTGACTTCATGCATGTTCCCTACGCTTCACTAATGAGAGCAACAGTAGTTATGGTAAGCTAATGCTGAAGTTGTGGTTGGCGGATTATCTTAACTTTGGACCGAGCCAGACTGAGTGATTCCTACAGTTTCCACTTTTTGCTCTTTCTGACTGCTGGCTTAAGCTCAATATTTAACGTAAAGATATCGAAAATGATCGAGATATTTCTCTCGAGTCAATTCGCTAACTTGCCTCCATCACATTACATTTTAACATGTCACAGACGAACAAAATCTCGGGAAATGAAGGCAAACTTGATACGCCGTTATCCGGTAATTACCACCGGAAACCACGACGGGCGGCTGTTCAGCAAAGGTTACGTAGTCTCGCGTTAAGTGTTTTTAATAATCAATACCATGGCTTCCAGTGAAGTGCATGTACACACACATCTCGGGACAGACAAAAGCACACCATGAATTTTAACAATCTTAATACAATTGGAAGAATCACAGTTCACAGTACTTTTGTCAAGTTATTTGGCATAAGGGATCATTATTGAGAAAATAATTCAAAAACAGTAGAAAAAATAGCATTTTGCCTTCTCGGGACCACAACATGGCATTTTCTTTTTTTAATTTTTTTTTTTTTTTTTTTTAATCTCCATGCATTCACAGATTTCCCAAAGATACATTTACTCGCGTACACTACTACCTTATTGAAACAGCTTACAAATAAAAACACTATTATTAAAATGGTGGCCACAAGGCTGTGCAAAAGGGAAGACCTCCGATGTAAAGCCCTGCCATCTGTCTGTCTTAGCCATCTCTTGCAAGTAACAAACTACAAAATAGCACCATTATACAGTGGATAGGATTCTTAATACAGTTTTGTTATATGAAACCATCATGTACAATGAATGATAGTAATGCATAGGTTAAAATAAATGGGAGTACTGTTTGATTATACACAGGCAGAGGAGGCAGAGCCAGAGATGAGATGTCTTGGGGCGGTTAGTGAGATAAAATGATTGTTGATCCACATGGAGGCTTGAACAAACAGCCTCATGCAAGGACTTCTCAGAACTGTTTGTGTGCGCTTGACCTTTGCTCAAAGTTACACAACTCTCATTTACACTGTGGGTGCTTTTTTTTTTTTTTTCTCTCTCTTTGCATGTGTGTTTGTGCGCTGTTAAATTGCGTGCCGTATCTCACATCTGCAGGAGGACGAGTCACTTTGTTCTATTTACTAGATCATTCGCTGTTCCTTTGTTGGACTTTGAGTTTCGTTGCGCTCTCGTAACTACTGAAGTTGCAAAGTTAACTGGCAAAATATTACGTGCCGAGATCGATCGATCGTTAAACTTCACCTCTGTGGAGCGGCTATTGTTCGAGCCTCTCCAACTTTAGGAAGACACATCGCTAGTTCTTCAAGAGAGCACGAGTTAAGAGTTGACCGTATTTGATACTTCTCTTCGAGCTCTTGGCTCTTTCTGCCACTAAACTTTAATGACTTGTGTTTAACCTTGAACACAGGCCTCCACTCGGACTCAAATGTTGATCACCGCCGACTGGATTGTTGACAGAAAATCTGATTTGGCCGCGGTGGTGACATGTGAAAAGGATGCAGACGACAAACATTTTGCCTGATTGTCGCTATTTGACTTATTCCACTGGCTTATGCCAAATGCACTTTGAATCCACTGAATGACCCATTTCTGACAACCAAACAAGCACCACGCAACGAGCGGCCAAAGAAACTTGAATTCAATTTAGCTTCTGGTTAATTTGATTCTGTTTTGGAAACTAGGCAAAAAGCACAGTCTTGTTTTTTGGAGTACCTACTGTTCCTTAAAATCCCCTCTAATGGTGCTTGATCTGTTGTTATAGAGGTGTTTGGATTGTAGACTCAGACCTCAGGTTCTCAACACTTCCTGCAGCTTAGGAGGGATTTGGATTGGACTCAAGCCTTCGACTGACTCCACTTAGACAGAAGAACGCTGCCTTCAGTCAATGAGACGAAGGGATTTTACGTAAAATAACTATGTTTAAAGTCTGAGAATGAACCACCTGGTCTTTGTGCTTTAAAGCAAACTTTTTATTTTTACTTATTAAAAATATCCTCATTAACTCACGGTGCATGAAAACAAACGCTTGACGGTAAGACGATCAGATTTTATCTGTAATATGTGACCGGTGAAGAAGCATCCTGTCTTACGGACAGAGCGAACGAGTCCGCTCTCTCAGAGAAAAAGGATTTACCTCCGCAGAGTTCAAGGGGACGGGACGGACCGCTCGTTAGCAAAAAGAAAACGCAGCCTGCAGCTCTCTGATTGGCTGAAGCCCAGATCCGTTCCCACCTTTCCTGGAGCCAGGGGTCGCTGCAGCTCACACATGGAGGTATAATAAGCTCTTGTTTCGTGTCTCAGCAGCTAAACTAGTCTGTTACATTGCATTAACAAAGAATTCCTCCCGATATGGAATGGTGCAGTGTATAAAATAATCACAAGATCCCTCATCAAACCCTTAAACACCACTTAGCTCTCAGCGTTCAATCATTCTGAAGAGCGTTTCGGACCATTGTTAGCCTCCTCTCTGTTTTGTTTTACAGTGAACCATTCCACAGGGGTACCAGGTAAGGCCACTCCCTTCTCTCTTCCCAAGTCGCTGGGCATTTGTCCATTCGCTCCGTCACTACATTCTGTAATTTCTGCCCCCCGCGTTGCCTCGACTTGAGTTTTTCGGATGCACTTCCTGCAACAAAAAAAGAGGAACAGGTTTCAGACAGATAGCTGAGATACAGAAGTGAGCAAGCTTTGGGACATATTTGGGTCTAAAATAAGCGTCCGCATCCATAAAAACATAGCAATGTTTTATTTTCACCATTTGAATGGTAAAAAATAACTTGGTCGTGGAAGTCTGTCGAAGTCAAACTGATTTAAAATGACATTTAAAAAGATATCCTTGGATTTGGCCTAACGTTAGCTTACTGACGATCACATTTAAACTTCAAAAGTAATAGAAATGGTGATTATTTTTGAAGATTATAAGTATCATGAACTTTAGAGATTGTCTTCTGCAATGATCCAAAACAGAAAAATCCCAAAGGGTTCTTTGTCGAGGGAACCAAGACGATGCAAACTTCCGGGTTAACCTACAAAAATACTCCATCCTTGTTACTCTCCATTGTTAACTGGTTACATAAAAAAGGACATTGTTCATGACTAGTAAATTGTGTAGTATTTCCAGACCGTGTGAGGGTCTTGGACATTACAAGTCTATATCAGAGTGTCGGCTAACGTCAGGTTAGCTGCCCTTTCATGTTCGTCTCCCTTGATAGGTTTGCATGGCTTCTCTTCAGTCATTAACATTGTAAATTGCTGACAGTACACGACACAATGTGCATTGTTGTAAAGAGGGATAATGGTTTATGGGGTGTGCTCCAGACGTGCTAGCACTGGATCCCAACCACCGGGAAGCGATCCGTCTACCTTCAGGCTGAAAGTGTGCGCAGTTTCTACAGAATCACAATTGTTTTTATCTTCTTTTGAAGTGAATTCAAATTTCTGTTTGACTTGCAGAGAGAAACGAACGATTTACGCAGCAATTACAGCGAACCACAATCCACTAATTAACGAACCGATGAGCGATGTGGAAGCTGCACATGTAGATACGCTGCCTCATCTCCGGACCTCACATGTGTCAGGCTGTTATGGTGAGACGCCAGAATTTCAGCACATAATGTACAGTAGCAGAGTGGAGGTTCTGCCTGGGGAGCAGGAGTGCCACTGGGTCTACCACAAAAACCACTTAGTTCCTTCTCTTGCTAATGGTTTTCTTTTTTGAGAGAAGGGGTAAAAAGCACACGGTCAAATCTTAAAAGGATCACACTCTCCCACAGGTTGGCAACTCAAGGATGAAACAGAGTCCGCATTTAGATTCTCACGCTTCTTTTCTCGGCCAAGAGATTAAGACTTCAACTAAATGTCTTTTCTCCTTTCGGAAAGGGTTCTGCTGTTGTGGAGCTGTTGTATTGTTAAAATGACATAAATAACATTACAAATTAGATAAAAAGTTTCCGATGGCATGCATACCTTGAAGGATGAATGACTATGTCCAGGTAAAGGTCTCTGTGGAAGGAAAACGAAGCCGCTTGAGTTGGATGAATTCATCTTTTGCTATACATCAAGCTGCTCGCTAACTTGGAGCTACAGTAGAACAATTAGGAAAATGTGCTGAATGAGATGAGAAGTTTGAGACTGCACTCATGTCTGTACAGCCATCTGGTTAGCTTAGCATAAACACCGCAAACAGGTGGAAACATCTAGCCTTCAGTCAGGAAGTGCTTCACATTTTTACGTTTCATTCATTAGCGAGATTTAGTTAGCCTTGCTTTGTCCGAAGAAAACAAAATCTACCCACCAGCACTTGTAAAAAAAAAAATAATTCAAGATTTGATATCTTGCAACCAACTGAATACCCCTCGCCTCACCCTCCCTGTGTTTGGTTTGTCTGTCCTGGGCTACTGCAGAAACATGGCTGTGCCACATCGTGGACCACGAGGAAGAGGACCCGCTTAAGGTTCATTTATGTTAAGCGTTAAGTTCCTGTCCAACCTCCTTTTAGCTGTTCTGTTACTGTTTGTCTCTGTGCCCAGGTAGAGGACCGTCACACAGATCTTTAACACTTTGCAAACTGTTTTACAGCTACAAAGCTAAACTGGCCCCCACAACTACTGGAGGTAGCGCTCCGTTGGTTTTCCATCCGTAATCTTTCGGAAAAAACTTGCAAAGAAGTACGGATGAAATGAACGACAGACAGCTCCGTCCATATCCGTATATAACATTGAGCATAAATTAGCCTTAATATTTAAAAAACAAAATGTAAAGGTGTAGGATTTAGTGGCATCTAGCTGTGAGCCTGCAGATTGCGACCAACTGAATACCCCTCACCTCACTCTCCCTGGCACCAGTGTTTGGTTTGTCCATGCAGGGCTACTGTAAGAACATTGCAGTCCAACATGGTGGACTTTGTAATTATTTAAGACTCATTCTAAGGTCTAATATTGAACATTATTTCCCTCCGGAATCCTGCACACTGGACCTTAAATATGAAAGCTAGCAACTTTCCAGTCTTTATGCTAAGCTAAGTTTAAGTCTTCTTGCTGTAATTAACTGAATAAACAGACATGAGGAGCAACAGTATCAATCTTCTCATCTGTATTATTATTACAGGTGCATGCTCTGACAGAAGCTACCAAAACATCAATCCTGTTCTCTTTTTTTATTGCAGTGTTGTCCGGTGCTGTGCTCACCTTCTTGTTTTTTGTCTTGTCTGGCTGCTGTGCTGTCCTACGCTCTGTGCCCTTGTCCACTTTGTGCCCTGCGGTACTAACCTTGGGTGCTCTTGGCAAGTCTGTGTGGCGCTGTGCACGCACAGAGCGAGCAGCCTTGCTAGTCTTGGCAGGTGCACAGTACATCTCCAGACGCCGCAGCTCACAGCTTTGGAAGCAGCACTCGTCCACAATGCCACGTGACCGCCGTGCATTGGGGCCATAACCAGGTTTACCTGTTTCAGGAAAAAACAGGACAAGTTAGATAACTGAGTGGACAGGACAGGTTTTGGCAGCAACATACAGTAGCTGGTCGATATTAGTCCTGAAACTCCGGGTGACAGATTCTTTCAGTGTATTTTTTTAAATCATTGCTCCAACAAACAGCATTCAATATCAATTTAAATTGAGCTGTTAAGTAAGTCATGTAAGTGTGACACCTCAGTGAACCACGTCATCACCACACGCCAACATGGCCGCCAACAAAAAAAGATGAAAATCCCAATAAATCTGCTCATGTTGACAACTGCAGTTATGTGAAAGGAGAGTTTGTCAGTTCTGTGAGCTGTTGATATCCAGGAGCAGCTCTACAATGTTTAATTTGACTGTTTTACGAGACGTTACTAACGCGACTTTTGGCAACTTTCTTGACTTGGAAAAATATCTTTTCAAATGACCAACATCATGAGATCAAAACATTATTTCTCTTTCTCCATTCACTACCAAACAGAATGAAGTAAGGTCCCATGGAGCAAACCGGAGGGGGCTTGACTTTGGCTCTCTTTTTGGAATTTGAATCATATAGTGCAGAAAAATAGCTCCTGGGCAAACACAAGTTTTTGATACATTTCAGAGGGATAATATTAAAAAACACACTCTTATGATTCTTGAAGCGGCAGAAGTAAAAAAGCTAATATAACGTCGCCAACGTGACTTCAGTGTTGCGACCACACTTCACTATAAATTGTTAAAATTAGAACCGTTTGCATCTTTAGTCGGCCTGCAAAGACGGACCGGTAGGTGGATGAGTCTCCGTGTTCGCTGTGATGAATACTGTAGTCTGATTTTTGAAAGACACACAACTGCTTTATAATTCAAACATGGGGTATTTACAGGCGTATTTTAGATCTTTAAATGAACTGTAACTTTTTTTTAAAATGTATGTTAAACACAGACCGTTTTTCAGTCATTTAACTGAAAACCCACTCAAAAAAACCCATCTACGTCAGGACGAGGGAACCGGACTTGTTCCCAGGTTTTAGGACTCTTCACGGCCGGGTCACAGGTTCAATTCCTCGGATATATGAACAGTCTTAATGACATCGATTTCTTCCGTGTAAAATTTACAGTGTATCACATTGCACACTATGGACCCTTCCTGGCAGCCGCCTCCCTGTAAAAGGGGGCCACGTGCACCCAAACGTTGAGAATATCATGGTCCATTTTGGACCAGGTATCTTTTACACAGAGGCCCGTCCAGTGAGGCCAAACCACGAGCCCTCTGGGCCCGATCAACCTGCAGGAACAGCCAGGCAAGCTTTGAGGCCGCTCCCCCTGTTTGGCTATGCCCCACTGTTCATTCACATTTTCATTTGGCAGAAGCCGGAGCCACCTGGAGTCTCTCTGGTAGAACATGGACGGTGAAGACCGTGACACGGTGCACCTTTCGAGGCCAGTCTTGTGAGCTGGAAATTCTTGTGTAGTCTGTGTAATATCACGTAAAACATTACCTTTAGGTGTGACACTCAGCTTTTTGACTCGGTGACCACATCGAGTTACCGTGACGCCAATACCCACTTCCTTTCTCGACTCCCTTACCCCCCAAAAACCCACCCTCGTTTGGTGGCCTTTAGAAAAACTCCAACTCTCCATTTACAATTCCCAGCTCACCTTGAGCAATATAGCCCTGATGGGCTTTTCCCTGTTACCAAATAAAATAATAATAATTTAATATGGCATTTACAAGGAGGAAATGCCTTTCCCTCTCAGAGTTAATAGCTCTTGGCTCAGAAGCCTGCCAGTGCTGACAAAGTGCATTAACTTCTGCTCTCTGTCTGCCTTGTCCTGACAATGTTGTTCTGGCCTGAGAGCAGCTTCCATTCAGAACCAGAAGCATCTTTCTCCTCGGACAGCCGGACACGACGCCAGAGTGGCCGATAATGGAGGTGTGAATGAGAGGGAGGAAGCAGGGGAGGACAATAGGGAGGCTTTTTCAAGTTCAGGTAGAATGATGCTAAAAATACACCGTGCACATGTATTATTTAAGGAACAGGAGAACCGGATTTACCCAGAGCCCAAACTGCCAAAAATGGACGTGGTAGATGAAATATGTAGATGACAAAAAAATCTGAATTTAGCTTTTGATTTTTGTGTTGGTATCCACTTAAAATGCAAATGTAATGACAGCTTCAGCTTATGTTTTGAAGTCTATTTTGTCCTTTCAGCCATCTGACCATTAAATCTAATATTCCCCTGCAGTGTATCAGCGGTAACGGCCTTGGCTGCTGTTTTAACACCTGATGTGGAGGCATTCAGAGAGACAGAAATATGACATTGAGCCCGCGGTTGGCGATTATATAATGGCAGCTGAAAGCCAAAAGAGGGGCCGTGCCTCGTTGCCTGGCCCTGTTTTTCAATCCCTCCCAATAAAGCCTCGCAAATTAACATCCGCTATTATTCTGAAAATAGCTTGCAACCCTGCTGCACAAACAGCTGGAAGGGGGAGAAAAATCAGCTGGCACCGGTTGTAACATGTAGGATAATCAGCTCGGGCAGGTTGGGGAAAAACACGCATATAATAATCAGGTCTAAAAGCTTTGGAAGGTCTTAAATGCTTCGGTTCCATGGATAAGTGATGTAATCCCTCATAAACAAAGAGTTGTTTTCTGTGACTGTTGTTAAACAAATAGGTAAACAACCTTTTCTGCCAGTGCTTCCTGCCTCGTAGGCCCTCCGCCGTATGAAACGGACAGCGATCACACATGCCGACGAAGGTCAGATTAGAAAAGCGTGCGTCAGCGGTTCAGACATTTCTACAGTAACGCGTGAGGAGTTAAAGGATGAAGGAAGACTCCACCAACAATCGATCCGTTGGGTATAGACGAGTCCAAACTCTCCCGTCTTTATCTGTATGTTCAAGTGCTTATGGTGGACGTTAAAGGATAAGTTCACCAAGTCATTATCTTCGCAGCCCCATTGTGATGGAAAGTTGGGTGAAGTTTCATAGTCCGCAAACATTTTTGGAGCTTCACGGAAAAACAGTGTTGTAGGATTCGATGGGAACAAGTTTAAAATGTTAAAAAAAGAACAACCGAAAGCAAAAATGGCTCCATACAGCTTGTCTGTAGTAGTCTGAGTCTCCAGAGGCCTCGAAATCCAAAATCGATTCTCAAAGACGTTATTTACTTTAAGTCTTTACAGTAGCTGCTGAGCTTATCGTTCGAAGTGGATGCACAAGTTTGAACACGTGTCGAGGGTGTTAAAAAGGTCTTCTCCAAATAATTTGGAGTATCTCGGCTTCTGGAGACTTGGATTCGCTGAACAAGACCTTTTTAACACCCTTGATGTGCGTTCAAGCATGTAGCGCTTTTAGCTTAGCAGCTTTGAGGATCTATGAGACTTTGATTACTCCAAACGAGGAGTACGAAACCGCTTCATGTTTCCTTTTGGTTGTTTTAAATCAAGATAATGACTGAATTTTACATTTTAGGTGAACTTATCCTGTAATACCTTGAAGGACAATAGCTTTTACTCTGTAAAGTTTGCTCACAGATCTTGGGGTATGTAAACAGTTGTATGTATCCATGTGTGGCTGAATCGGTAGAGTTATCTCGATACTGGCCTGCATCACAGGGGTGTGTTGCCTTCAGATTCCATTGAGACAATGACTTACGCTCCACGAGGAATGCCAAAGGATTTTATAACTTTGGGAACATTATGATGACAATCGTTCTATCTTCTGTCGGGAGGATTTCTTCATGGAATTAGCCTAAAAATAATCTGCCAAGGGCGTGCTGACGGATGCATTTCACTAACCGATGCAGCAGCTCGCGAGGTGATGTCAGGTAATCGTTTTAAGCTGGACGACCTTTTTTCTTTTTCCGGGGCTCACGCAGAGGTCTCATTGAAATGAATGAGGAGGCTGTAATTACATGGCAGAAGTGCTTTGAAAGGTTTCTATGGCAGTTTTATACGTTGTGGCATATTTCCCCCTTTTTTTTTTCTTCGTACGTCTCAATATTTCAAATAGTGTCTTCCGTGAATCCAGGCCGACTGCAGGTGCCGTCCTCCACGAATTTCAGAACCACATTTCAAACACTTGATACTTGAAAGAGAATTAATTTAATGATTAACGTTGGACTCCGAGCCGCCAGCATCCTTTCTTAACAGAAAACTATGCCGTAGAACCGACTTGTCCTCATACGCCAGCTTTAGTTTAGATGAAGTCTTTCATCCGATGCCATCTAACAACTTTGGTTTGGTGTTTGACAGCCTCGACGCACATCATGTTCATTCCTCTGAGGATCGGCAATGCAGAAAGAGAGAGAGAGAGAGAGAGAGAGAGAGAGAGAGAGAGAGAGAGAGAGATGGCTGGATTCCCCCATTCCAGAGTGGCACAGAAAGCATCTGAGTTTTACAGCTTGGTCATGGTCAATAAAACGCAGTGGATTCTTGGAGCCCGTGCGCTGCTCTTCCTGCTAAGTGTCAAGCAGTTTACGGCTGGGCAGGGACTATAAGAGCTGCTAAAGTACTGGAAACTATCTCTTTATCACTGGTACCACAAAGAGTTTATGGCATAAGAGAAGTGTTCTGCACCTTGACGTTGAGAATCTCGTCCAAATGCACCGGCGTTCTTGATCGCAGCGTTATCAATACGGATCAAAATTGTTTTATTAAGTGTAGTTTTTTTTCTTTGAGGCTGAATTTGAAACTGAACGATAAGAAAGTCATGACAAATGTAGAGTTCTTTCACTTGTAAGACATTCGGTGATTGAGTCTAATTCCCTTGTTAAATACTGGCGCGTTGGATTGGTCGGACGGGCCGGCCACCAACTCTGACATCAGCATTTGACAGGTGGAGATATTTATAACAGTCTTCATCAAAGTAACAACCGCATGAAAGCTGCTTATTATGACCTATATTTATGTTTTTTGTTAGGCGGTGACCTCTAGTGGCTGCACTGTTTATAACGACTACAAAGGAGGACGTGAGGAGAAGCAGAATAAAGAAAGAAAAACTTTATGGAGGAGGTCGGGGATGGACAGTCGGGTAAAACAAGAGCAGGACTTTCACAGTAGTCCTTCTACGTCACGTCACGTACATAATGTAACATAAGTTATTTACGTGACATGGGTGCGTTCATAAAAAACATGATTTTTAACCCAGAACACAAAGTTTCCCTGAACCTAACCAAACTGAGTGATGGTACGACAAAGGTTGGGTACAACTGTCGTGGTTAAATGTGACACTCACATCTCGCTGGCAATCGACCTATTGCAACGTTTTGATATGAGGATGTTTTGAAACACTAGCAACAAAGTCCAGGTTGTGAAGATTGCGACGCAAACGTTGGTCACATGGTTTTTGCTTTGTTAGCAATGTTTCGGTCCAAGTTTTGATCAAGGTAAGGTGAAAAATCTGAGGTTAATAAAGTGAAGTGCTGGTGATCGAGTGAGCTTCGGTGGAGGTATCTATTGTAAGATGTCTTATACACTGGGGGGGTTAGTGAGGTTCTCCTCGTCATTGAATTTATTTTTGTTCCACTGTAGAAAAAAAGGTCACAGGATCCTCTGATATTTCCTCAAATGAAATGCAAATGAAAGACAATTTACGAGCCTACCAAAGGTGAAGAAGAACGGATGCCCTTCTGGTAGGACATCAACTGTGAATCTGCAACTCGATACATCCTACATTAAGTGATTGGATTAAACTGATGAAGGTTTTCCAAGGTAAAGCAGTGTTTAGTCCCAGAGTGTCCTCAAATCCCTCGTGTCTCAACTTCACCTAATGTACAGATCTAAATCTGGAGGGAGCCGGCCTGTCCTTTTCATGAGACGCCTCTTTGTTCCGCTGAGCAGAAGGGTCAGAGATTTGTAGTTCAGGTCTTAATGGGAAAAACGACACCTTTTCTCCGTGATGGAGAGGACACAGGAGGTCTTTCTTCAGATCTCAGTGCCTTCCGCCGAGTGTTCAGGTCCAGTGTCAAACTATGGAGGGAGGAGGAGGGGGGGTGTCCTGATCATCCTGTAATCCACATAATCCCCTGCTGCTGAGGGACAAGGCCTAGCTATGTGTGTCTGCGTGGGTGCGTGTGTGCATGCACGCATGTGACGTGCTGTTTGCACATTCTACCTCTTTCTCCAGCTCCAGTAGCTTTGAATAAAATTGACAGGGACAAACACTGAAGGGGAAGTCTCATCAATGGCTGCTAAAAGCAATTTCCCCTCTTCTTTCCACCTTCCACTCACATGCCATTAGTACAAGCCAAAACAACTAAAAAAAAAAAAAAGAAAAAGCTCCACGTTTCGCATTTGGCTGCTCTCTTTTTATTAGAACTCGGTGTGCTAACAATTAGCTCTTGGCCAACAATGAGGAATTATTCCATCTTGTCGTAACTCAAGAGAGTTTAGGCATAATTCATTTCACAGAAATCAGCGGGAAGATTATATATCTCACACTCACTGTGGAATAAGTGTGAATATTTTAGCATGAACTGATAAAATATGAAGTGACTTCGGACAGGGAGCCACTTAGCACTCACACTTTAGCCAAAAAACTCCCATAACAGATCTGATTCATGGAATGAACATCGCAGTGAAATCACCCCACGGTCCTGCCTGCTAAAGCATTACAAAGACAACTGAGGATTTCTAGGTCAGGCTAATAATTGGAAAAACTGACTACGTTTGTGGATTTTTTTTTTTTTTTTTTCTGTTTCATAAACCGCAGTTTGTTTCATTACCTAAAAAAAAAGAATTTCCACCAAGTAGTATTTAGCATTTCTTTTCAGGGTAGGAAATCTGTAGTCTTAAAAATGCAAGTGTGCTACTTTACTGGTGACATGCGTAAGGTGGATTGGCAGAAGCACTCCGAGCACAGAAAGCCCACTGTCGTTGCAACACCGTCTCTGGACACATTATCAATCAGAGCGCTGCCAAGTTCAACACGGCCAGACTGGAGGGGAAGAGTTCAGGGAAAGGAGAACGCCTCCTTTGGCCAAGCCGTTACGCTGCCGGGTCCTTTATACGACAGAAACCCAAATGGATTCTCCAGATATTTTACGCAAACAGCCACTGGTACATGTGGCGACCGAGAGAGAGAGAGAAGAGAAGGAAAAGGAATGACAGAGAGAATATGAGAGAGCGAGAGAAACGGAGGAAGACAGGGAGCAGCATATTTTCCGAGGCACAGCACCCCGCTGCTCAAACCTCATCGTCTTTTCAGAAAAAGGATGGAGTGTTCGTGAAATACACCTCTTTTTCAACACAGGAAAATGTGGCATTGATAGATGGACGCTGTGCAGTTCAGTGACTGCACAGTGTAAGGTAATGCGGGAAAGACAAATACATTCCCTGTACCACAAAAAGGTCTGTTCCTGCTTAAGAAGTGTACGCTGCATGAGGATTCATGAGTTACATTGGCGTCCATTCAACACTTTCTCATGAGATGAATACAGACAGTACTTCTATAGCCTGTGAGAGACATTCACAAAACTGTAGTAAAGCTTCTGCATCAGTAGCCAACACTTTCTCACATTCTCACATCATCCAATCTCTGGACACCCCCATAGCTTGTCAAAATCTTCAACATTTCATCAACTATAAGCTTCATCTGCAGACACTTCTTGGGACCATTTTGCAAACCTTAAGATACGAATCAGTAAGATGGAATTCACCAATGAGCTTGAAGACGAGAAGCGCCAAAGACTCCTAGTATGTTTAAAAAGGTTTTGATCGTGTTGTCCACGATCTTCGACCGTCTCTCGGCCTAAATGAAGAGAACACGATCATTTCTGCAAGTGAAGTGCTGCAACAGAGGGAATCCAAAGACCAAAAAGTCTTAACTGGCAGAAAACTGGCACTCGAGCGGGCTGTCATGACCACTTCACAGCATGTGGGTGTTGCCAGCAGCATCTGGAGGAACAAGACTCGCTGCTTCGCAGCAGCTTGGTGGCTCTCCAACAACGCTCTGGCAAACGGCGCACAAAGGGCCTGATGCAGAGAGTGATGTTGACTGGTCCTGGAAAAGCTGCATGCAGGGGTGGAGGAATGTGGTGGTGGGGAGCAGCAGCAAGGTGCATGGTGACACTGCTGCCAGACAGGAATGGGATGATGCAGCAAAAAACCGTGGTGCAGGGGATCGATAATGTTAAGGTTACACAACTGAAACATTTGATTCGTGGAATAGGTAGAGTTCGGTATCAGCGATAGGATAATGGGTAATGCGAAGGCTTGATCCCATTTCCCATTTGTAACCTTACACCTAGTTTCCGAGTGCCCCTTGTCCCTCTGAACAGTGTTACAAGGGTAACGGTTGAGAACTTTCCCTTAGATTTGGGCCGACCCTTCAAGACCCTTAAATGCCATCAGTTGTCATCGATGGCGCTTAAGTAAACAGACATGACCGGGCATTTCCAGCAAGCCATGTTCAACTTTGATGATCACTCTTGCGTTACATTGGCAGTTCTGTCTACTATCGCAATGCCCATGCAAGCATGGACACTTGAGTTTCATTCACAACAAGCAGTCGAGTCATCAAAGAACACTGCGTCATTAACTGGCCACTAGCGGTGCTTTATAGGCTAACATTAGCAACAACCCTACCAGTACCCTTCCAGTCTGCACTGATACCAACTCCTTACATTCTGGCCGTCAAAGGTGGGGATGCAACATTGGAAGACGTCAACATGTGAAACTGTGAGGACGTCAAGGTTGGCTAGCTAGCTGGTTAGACACCAAGACATCAACAATTGGACGGCCTACCCTTCGATCCCAACAAGAATCAAGACACCCTACCCTTAGGCGTGAACATGCAAAATGGATATGTAGGGCTAAGTTTAAGAGGCGAGGGGTGTATCGGGACTGGGCCCAAGTATTCCAGTGTGACTGCACTTACTCTGGTAACAAAGCCGTCTGCAGTCTCAACTTCCACACTCCTACTTTCCGTCTAGCTACATAAGGGTTAGTTCTTCTGGTACCAACAGTCAACATTGGACAGAAATCGTGTTCCACATATCATCCAATATGAACCAACTTCTTAGCCATACTGGGCTGTGTATGGATAAGATGGGAGCACACAGGCAATGGACTTGGATGCAACAACAAAGATGTCTTGTTTTTCATAACCACAGCCAAATATTTCCCTACACTGCAATAAGCAGTTCTGGGGAAAGATAGTTGATTGTTGAGTACCAATACCAATCCACCAACCCAAAGCATTGGTCTTCGACAACCTCATAATGATACTCAACAATCAACTATCTGTCTCCAGATTGGTAGGATGGTCCTACTTTACGTCAGAGCCATCATCATCATCACATATCGCATGGTTGAGCACATCTTCAGATCTCTTCTAAAGGATTTCACTGTTGGTGCCATGACCAGGTGCTAAAGGCTGTAGCAAGTAACATAGGCACTGGTGTCATCAAGAGCAAATATGTCTACTCATCACCACAGAGCTCCTGCTTGGAGTATCAAAGATGTGAAGCGCTGACGTGTAGTTGGGCAGTTCTGATTCCCATTAAAATCTTCTATTTGTTGCTTCCAAACACCAACAATAGGTGGTGAACAGGCAGATCATGAAATGGTTGGACTGTGAAGCCACTCAGACAAAGACGTCCAAGAATCAAGAGAACTGTACACAGTCACCTGGGCAAGAAAAGCCAAAGGTACGATATCATGACCCTGACATGTGACTTTGGTCATTCAGGCAACAGCGTCGACTGTTTGCAGCTCAAGAAGAAGTTTTATGTCTATATTTTAACAATTGGAGATGACAAGAGTGAAACTTAAACCTTCAAACTTAAGCGAAGATATGTTACGTTTTACGAGTTTGTTGTTAGGTTGGGAACAATTACCTCAGCCATGCTAGCTACGTGATTGGTCAGCTTTGTGCAGACTGAAATACTATTGGATGGATTGCCATGAAACTTTGCACAGACATTCGTGTTCCCCAGAGGATGAATCTCTTAAATTTACCGTCGCGCCATTATCAGCTCAAAGTATGAATGACATTCCCATTAGCCTTTGCTGTACTTTTTGTTTAGTGCTAATTAGCAAATGTTGATATGCTAACATGCTAAATTCAGATGGTGAGCATTAGCCTCTGAACCTTAGTTTGTTAGCATGTACAGTGCCTCATAGAGCTGTTAATATTTTACCAGAAAAATGTACTTCTTTATTTTTTGGCTTTTCAGAGCTTTGGATTAGCATTAATATACACTCTGCCTTACTCCCCTGTTACAGTGAGGCTGGGAGCCAAAGACTGGCCCCCCTCGTGACCCAAAATCTCCCATCAGTCACCAGGTTCTTAAGATGGTGTATCTACAAACCGCTCCAGGTTCAGGTGAGGTAAAAGCAATCAATTACTGGAAAAGAGAGCGACTGCATATGCACTATAGGCGCTGATGATTTACCGCAGAAATCTTATATCGTCTTCTTCTTTTCTTTGTGAAATTGGCAGCTGACACAGTCCACCACATGTGGAAAATGCTTCACAAGTTTGGGACCGAAACCAAACCATTAATAATGGATTGTTTTGACAAAATTGCACGGAAGTCAGGGGGGCAATCAATTATTATAAATATAAGAAGACTGATTTTTGAGGAGATACGACGCTCCTCCGGGACGCTTGGTGGGGAAATTGGCTTAATTGATGGACGTCAGCCAAAGAAATGTGAATAATGAGGTTAAATGCCTCAACTCTGCGGTGTCAGCGCCCGCTATACTGCTAATGTACACTCACACTGTGCGTCTGACAGAGAGATCAGGATACATGTCCTGAGAAACACTGGTGGAACACTGCACCTAACCTCGCTAGCTCCATATATCCTGTGCTGTTCTGGGCTGAGTTGTACCCTTAATGGAAAATTCTGAGATTTAAATCCTGGATTCTTGGTGGAGGGTTTTCTTTGGGTCGCTTTCCCTCCTCTGGTGGAAAAAAGAAAAAACTTCACTGCAACATTTAGTTTCTACCCCTCCTCTTTCTCGGAGATAGTCGGCCAAATTCCACTTAAAGCCCTTCGATTTGCCACCACCAACAATACAGCCACTGATTTCATTTAGGTGTGCTCGCTCCTGTTCATCAATGAGAGCGCAGCATTGAAAACAAGGGCATGAATGTGAACTTGAGGAGAAGATGTCAGAGTGGAGGAGGAATGAATGAAGAGAGGGAACATTAATGCAGAAGGGAAAGTCAAGACAAGATGTCAAACTGGCTGCTTTTTTATTTATGAGCTCGCTGGAGGTGGAGAGCTCCGGGACGGATACAGCCAACCTTTATGAATAAATAAAAAGGTGCACTTACTGAAATAAAAGCCTCTCTCTCCACACACAAACTGCAGCGTGTCGACCAGCTCCGCCCCGCACAGGGTCTCTGGGCTCGCCCCTGTTGCCGTCGGAGTCAGGGTGAGGACGCACAGCAGTAGTGAGAGGGTGTGGCTACAGGAGATACAGCACATCGCACTCTGCAGCACAGGGACGAGATCACCACAGAGATTTTTCATTTAATTCAAGCAAAGACAGTCACAGTAGCATCAATGTTATTACAGCTGGTGCCTTGCTGAGTGGCACCTCCAAACATTTTCCCACATAAGATTGAAACTAGTGCGCAGAGGACTTGTTTCCCTTTCGCTCTGCTATAAAAGGGAATAAAATAAAGGAATAAAAGTGGCCGTGGCCACAGATGGTGACTTTACAGGGTTTTGGGGCTGTGGAGGAAAATACATTAAAAATCCAAACTTGCACTCGGTGCCAGAGTCGAACAGTCAAACAGGAGGCTGACCAGCTCGGATGCTCCGGAGCGCCTGTGCGCAACCGAGCAGAGCGCGTCCAAATTGAAAACACACATTTTCTCCTTATCATCTCAGCCTCTGAGTAAAAGTCCTCACATGTTAACAACAATCCATTTCTAAACATTAAATGCAAAAAAATTTAAATAAATCACTCTGCAGTCAGGATTCAGCGTTCACCCCTGTGCCAAAAAACAGCTGTCGGTGCATTATTACGCACAGAACTGAACCAAAAAGTGCTTCAGAATTCAAAAAAGCAGAATAAGAGATGCAAAAAGCGCCAGGGATCTTTCCGATCCAAGCTGTGAGATGGAAAACGGCTCTCCCGCCAAACCCAGCCGAGGAAGCTGAGTGGGCCAAATATACATAATAAAAAGAATAAACACTAGGACACTATCCATCTGCATCACAACCTCCGACCGCAGCGTCCCGACGCCCATTTAATGCTAAGCTCCCCTCTCTCTTCAGTCCCGCAGCAGCCTCAGGTTAGATATTTAGCACTTCATAATGCACACTCAGCAGTAATTACTTTGAAAGTTGCAGAGCTGCATTAGGACTTCGTGGTGTACAAAAAAAAAAAAGAGCGCAGGACGCACAGAGGATGAAAACCCCTCATTCACCCGAGCTGTGAGCGACGCATGTCAAGATTTTCCCTGAAGAAAAAAAAAAAGTCAATTAAAAAAGCACATGAAGGTGAAATCTGTCGGAATCTGTTGAGGGAGAAGAAATAATGATCAGCAAGACATGCAGGACAGCTGCGCACTGACTGGATGAAAAAAAAAAGGATGAAAATCAGAATAAATCCACGTGAATCATGCGTTTCAAAAGCAGCAACAAAATGCAAAATAAGCGATGGGAAGAAAAAAAATCCCTTTTATTTTTTTTTTCTGTTTAAAAAAAGTAGGTAAGGATGCTGAGTGCAAATAGTGAAGGTGATAATCTATAGTGTCAAAGGAAATCAGGTAAGTTACCTTGAAGACATCACATAAATGCCACTGAAAGGAAAGAGCGCTAGACATCCCCACGGGTCTCCGCAAGACAAAGCCCGGCGAAAATGAACTTGTTTGAAGTCATTAAAAACGGGGAGAAAGAGGATGAGATGCGGGCAATGTCACATCTCAATATTCCGACTTTGTTCCATTGCGCAGGCTCGTTTTGGAGAAGTGAGATTTAGCGAACAGGAGACGGATTTAGAGAGAAAATCCCTCACATTTATCTACATTACACAGACATTTTCAACAGGAAACAGCTGGGGCAGCATTTGCCTCCTACTCGTCCTAAGTTATTCATTAAGGATTTTGGGCACATATTCAAATAACGTCATTTCTCTTTTTTTTTCTTTTTTCTTTTTTTCCCTTTTTTTTTCTCAGAACGGGATTGAATTTTGATCTCTCTAAGACTTGGTTAGTAGTTCAGATCAAGATAGAAAAAAAAAGCGGTGCTGCCCCTCCACCACCACCACCACCTCCACCAGCAGCAGCAGCAGCAGCTCACTCACACATTATTTTAAGCGCTGAAAGCTCATGGAGGAGAAGTTAAAGACGAGCCGGAGGTGGTGATGTGACCGGCGGTTGTCGTGCGTAATTTGGCACCGCGTAATTCGGCTGCGCGTCAATCCCAAAAATCTGATTTGATCGAGGCTGAAATAAACTCAATAAAACGCGTTTCCACTTAGTCACCACTGCGCTACTTACTTCTATATCTAATAAAAACAAAATAAAAAAAGAGGCCACATACATGTGAAGTAGAGGGGATGTGGGAAAATGTGACATTTTTATTGCCTGTTCCCTCTAAACTCTGTGCTTCTGTGCAGGATTCGCTGCTTTTCTGCACTTTGTCACTTTTATTTTCATGTCAGAAAACGAGTCATGTCTTCTGGTTTCTGCATTTGAGATTGAGTCACTTCACGCTGGTTTGTCTGCAAATGACATCTGATGACATCTGATGCTTTCATGATGTGAAAAAAGTGAATTCACGATGAAAAACATCTTTTTTATTTCTCCTTCACATATTTCAGATTTCAGCCTCCTCAGAGCAAACTCCAGAACCAGATGCTTTACTACTGGACTGAGAACTGTTTGTGCAGAGTCACCCACCCTCATCGTGTTAAAGTCAGAGGCCCCCAGTGTTCCCAGTTTGCCACCTGAACACCCCGGCACCGACAGACCACAGCCCCACACAAGGCGACGGCTTAATGAGAGTTGTTTTAAGCAGGGACGGGACATCAACACTGATCTAATCACTAAAACATGAGATCAGTGCTGTGACCCAATCACAAAACAGGACACAGGCGCGTATCCCAGCATGCTCGGCCAGTGTGTGTCCGTGCATCGCAAGCGAGGTCGGATCCAAAGGGGACCGGAGCTGAAGACACGCAACAGTTCGGGTTGTCGGAGGGTAAAGTGGGTCAAAACATAAGCACGATCAAATGTCCCCACATGACACACAGAGCTCTGATCACACGCGTGGTGCAGAAGCTGCAGAGGGAACGTGGATCCAAACGTAGCCATAACTGAACGAGTGGTTTCCAACGTGAGGTTCGCGATACCAAAGTGAGGAGTCACAAGTAGGAAAGGACGAAGAATAGTTTCCATTGTCAAACTTTTACTGACAAATTCCAGATTGTTTTGTTACGATGATTCAAATGAGGTGATCTAACAGGGATGTATGAAGCGCTGAAGCGAGGATTTTGTTTGTTTGTGGTTCGCATATCTCGGGAACCCTTCGTTGGATCTACGTCACACTCTGCAGGATTGTTGCCGAGGTCATTTGGAAGTGCAGCGTCGAATTTGGTGCAATTTGGACGCGCAACATGCTTAATATTAAAACATCCCGAATAAACACCACTCTGGCTTCATCGCTCTGCGGATTGATGCAGGGCTCACATATGATCCCTCTCACGTGATCTCATGATGAATAAGCAGGCGTGAACAAAATGGAGATTAGCGTGCTGCAACATCACGCTGTAGCAGAGGGTTTAACGATTATGGATGAGCGGGGAGCCGCCGTCCACACAGGTTTTCTGTTCTTCAGCGAGAACTGGAGGTAAGACCTTGAGTTTATGTCAACAGTAGTGTGCTAGCTAACGTAACGATGTAATCCAGATTTTAAATCATAAATGTCAAACATGTTTGATATCATCGTGGCGGCTACAATGAGTCTGTGGGGGATCGACGATTGTTAAAGATTTTTTTAAATCAAAAATTGACTGGTGCCATCTTCTAAAAGGCGTTTTCTTAGTCTTGTGATGGTAAATTGGATATCTTTGGATTTTTGCACTGTGGACTGAATAAAAAAAAAAAAAGTTTGCCACAAGCAGCTTGCCGATCAAAAGAAAATTAATCTTTTTTAGTTATCGTTTAAGTATTCCAATTATTTACGAAGCCGTAAAAAAATGTATTTTTATTCATGATGGTAAATTCTATTTGTTTGGACTTTGAACTGAAGACATAACAAATCTTGTTTGACAATTTGTAGATGTTTTATAGAAAAAATGACAAAAGAAATTATCAGATTATTTAACAATGACAGACATTTTTGGCGTAGCCCTCTCCATTGTTAACATTCATACAAAATGCACATTTGCAGACGGTTGGTGCTTTAACTAAAGCAGGTCTGTGACCTCAATCTGTGACCTGACTTATCTTCCCTTCAGGACGGCTGCTCGGAGACGAGATGTCCACCGAGCAGCGTCTCCGCTTGCCTCCCCTGGCGGATTGCGTCACCGCCAGAAGCTGCTGATACAACGTGGAATATGATGATGATGATGCTCCTCTGATTAGAGAGACAAAGCTGCTTTCAGACCAAGAGGATGACCTTGTTAGCATCAGATCAGGGCCGTGGTCGGTCACTGATGCTCGTAAGCCTCTCTGTTAGCAGCTGATCTTAGACGTGAAATCATCTCATCCTGCACTGCCTCTTATAAACTCACAATCCTGCATGTGAATGCTTTATCACAGACTCACTGTAGCTGTGGTCTGGCTGTATTGATGATTGGCTTATGCTGTACATCTGCTGATGCAGTAGTAGGAAGAAGAAGAAGAAGAAGAAGAAGAAGAGTGGGGATGTGGGGGGGCTGACCTTCCCTTGTTCCCCGTCTCTAATGCCCAGTGCTCTGAACTGTCTTGGTGCCAGGTTTCTCTCCCTCCCTCCCTCGCTCAGACTCTTTTCTCTTCGGTTGCTAGACTTTTGAACCCCCCCACCTCCCCGTCTAAACCCCCCTGCAGCCTTGTCTAAGGAGACGTCAGCCCCAGTGAACTCATTGACCAGGGAAAGGCTTGTTTTCACTCCCTTCTCGTGTAGGAAGGAGAAAGTGTTCGCTGCAAAAAATGTCCATCTTTGCATCAAATCACACTTTCCTTCCTCTGAGGCACGACGCCAGCAGGATAGATTCACTTCTTGATGATGCATTCTCACTTTAAAAAAAAAAAAAAGAAGCAATTTGTCTTAAATTTGGTGCCATTTTATTTGCTAACAGATGAGCGACCTGCCTTGTCAGGAAAGAACTACAACTTTGGCACCAGGCTGAGTTATTTCACCCAATTTGGACAAAGAAAAAGAAAAGAGGAGTAGCTGAAGACTTTGCAAAGACAGACACTTTCTGCAGTGTTAACAGCATCCCGTCTGGCCTCTCCTGCCAAACAAATGTCCGAGTCAGAAGGACACACAGATACAGACAGCGGTGCAGAATGCAAATGAACACGAGTGGATGAAAGTGAGAGGATGGAGGAAGAATTACAGGGGATGAAAAACGAGATAAAACCACGGCGGCGGCAGCGGCGGCGGCGAGGGAGGATGGAGGGGCTGGTACCCGAGATGGGAGGGAATGTGCGAGGCTGGGTATATTGTCTGGGCACACACACAAGTTCATATGAGGACACACACACACACACACACACACACACACACACGCAAGTGCACGTACATACGCACGCTTGATTAGGAGAGCAATCCTTCTGCAGCCTCTTGATTAATCTGAGGGGTTTTTCCAGCTCAGTGGTTTTCTGTGTTACATTTCCTCTTTTATCAATTGACTTAAACAAAAAAAGGAAAAAAGAAACAGAGCTTTGCAAAAACAATGAGAGCAGAGTATCTTTTACAACTGATTGTCGGGGTAATTTGTTATTTTTTTCGTGGTCGAACAGGGTTTGTGTGTGGCACCGTTGTCCGTGCATCCGGATCAGATTCCCCCCGCTGCGCCATACGCCGTTCATATGGAAGAAATAAAGGTGCGTCATGGAGCAGAGAGCGAGAAATGGGGCGCTTGTTTTGATACGCTATGTTTCCGTAGTAACTCGCAGGGGTCACAGTAGTTTGGCAAAAAGGCCGGGAAATTCTGCGGTGCCTGTTGATGATCAAAACCGACCTTTTCAGAAATATCTCTGGGACAGTTTAACTGTTTGTGATCGCCGAACATGCTGGACGTGGCAGGATTTACTTCAGATTGTTTGTTATCGCATCAGTTTCTATGAAACTTGGAGGCTGATCTCGACATTTACCGGTAATGAAAACTAAGGAGCCACATTTCCAGCTTCAGAGGCACGAGTTGTTATTGTTGTTGCTGAACATACAACAAGGAAGGTCGACAGAAACTGAGTTTAAGTCTAAAGTAGCTGATTCTAAATTGAAATGTTTAGACAGTTAAAGCTGCACTAATCAAGGTTTTCCATTCGTAAATTGGTCGGTTTGTCTGCAGGATTACGCAAAATCTACTGAATGGATTTCCACAAAACTTGGATGGAGGATTTGAGGGTCTCCCCTCAAAGGAAACACACTGACTTCTGGGATAAAGGAGACGGATCCAGGAATTCTTTCCCATTTTCTTTATCATTGCGAGATAGGACGTTTATCGTAGTCTTCGTTCATTTCTCAGGGAACAGACAGAGATCTTGATGAAAATAATTGGCTGGTATCAGATGGTATCAGATGCAGACCCTCGATATGTTGAGCTTAAATCATAGTTAAGCAGTTTGGAATGGTTTAAAATATAAGCCTGATTTGTTGGCAGCTGTACTTTCCCCTTTAAACACACCAACCCGTTTGGCTCATAGATGTGTCTGCAGAGTTTTTCGGAAATCCAGTTTGCTGTCTAAAGCCAAGAAACAAAGGGGTGGTGGCCGAAGAGGGCGGTGTGTTTACTGGGGGGGCTACAGTGCAAAATCTCCGGTATTGGCATCGCTGCTGAGCAAGGGAGGCTGGAAAATGCGAATCTACCCAGTGACCAATCTCAGTCGTTGCAGTCTGTTACGTGGTTACATTTCTCCAGAGAAATGTATCTTCGACGATGCCGCCCAGTAGGTACGGCGTAGAATCAGTGCAGAAGCATAAATCTAATTTGCTGCGGGATGGATGACAGTTACCTCCGAGTTCATTACTATATTTTAACATTACAAATCACAAAACAGATTTTTACCCTCTCAGATTGTTGCAGTTGAAGGATTGAAGAGGTATCAGATGTTTCAAAAGACTTCTACTGTTTTCTAACTGTAACGATCTTGCAACCCGCAGCAGCATAACGCAAATGCGCGGCAACGACAACCACTCGCCTCCTTCCTTCTCGGCCCGTTCGCGTTATTTTGTCTACCTCTTGTACTTGTGACACCGGGGTATTTTTGAGACCTGTCAAAGCGTGCACGCATTCCCGCTTATTACAAAAGCAGGGGAATGCCCCACCGATGTCTTGGAACCAAAACACAAAACAAATACTTGAACAATAGCTTCTAGAGCAATAACAGTCGTAAAACGTGGCAGCGGTAAACACGGCTGATGTCGGAGGGACAAACCGCGCAGACGAGAGCCAATTATGCAAAGCGATGCACAGATTCGGGGGTGTTTAGTGTCAGCAAACTCATAATTTTGCTGTCTCATGCTGCAGTTGAGGCTGGACGGAGGCCTGTGTTTGTGCTGTTTAGTTATTCCACAACGAGGTGCGGTTTTTTCGTCGGGGGGTTGAGGGGCCGCTGCTCCCTGGCTCGCGCTCTCCGGCTGGCGAGTGGGTGCGGTGCCCCTCTCTGCCCCACCACCAGCACCACCGCCACCATCACCGCCGCCACCACCAGCTGGCACTGAGGAGGCTATGTCTAGGAAAGAGACCTCTGCCAGGCCTCAATTACGGAGGGGAATAATCCAGGACACACTGAAGCAATTACGGCCTCATATAAATCAATATGCTTTGGGTTAAAAAGTGATCTGCTCCCAACACTCGAGAGAGGCTCTGACTGAGTCGGCCATTGAGAGTTGGTAGCAGATTCACTGGTGTTATGCCGGGATGCTGCTGTAGCTGCTGGTTTTAGCTGTCAGTCAGCTGACAAACGGCGAGGAAGAGCAGAGAATATTACATTAACGTTGCTTTCCCCCCCATTAATTACACCGGAGACAGATGCCTTCATGCAGGCTACACTGTAAATATTTACTCAAAATACAGATTTGGATGCCAGTGAAGGATAAACAGTGTTTTATTTATGTTACAGGAGGCGTGCAGAGTTGAGAGCCTCCAACATAAGCTGTGGCAGCAGGGGGCAACACCGGCGGCTCTGCCCTCCCCGGCGACCTGCAGCTCATTTCTATTATCACGACTGTACCGCCATCTTCTGGTTGAAGCGGGATAATGGCTAAATACCAGAGAGCATCAAAAACAATGTGTGTACTTTGTGAGGTATCAATAAAATGTTAAATATATTCAGAAAGAAAAAGTCAAGAGGATGTTAACATGCATTGTTGGTGTTTTCCAGAGTTCCAGCATTTAATAGCTTTCTTAAGTTTAGGTTTGTTTTTCAGTTTTCTAGAAGAGTTTCTCAGATTTGTCTTGATTGTCCAATCAGACTGTCTTAGTGTTTCCAAGTGACGGACACTTCTCCAAAAATAGCTCTTCAAACAATAATTGATTCTGACTATATTACAAGTGGACCAAGTTCACATGATATTGATTTTACTTGTGTCTTCAGTGATCCCTAGTACGGCTTCATGTATACTTTTACTGAAGCTGAATTGATTTTATTGTTGATTGATACATTATCCACACACATTATGTAGTGTATAGCCGTGGCTCAGGGGTAGAGTCGGAGTCTTGTTATCAGAAGGTCACCAGTTCGATTCCCCTGGACTGCACGTCAAGATACTGAATCCCAAAATGTGCCATCAATGTATGAATTACTATAATTTGTAAATTAACACACATTTTTGCTTTTCTACTGACCCGTCAACATGCAGCCGAGGGGAGACTGGATTCGAACCAGCGACCCTCTGAGTACTAAACACCCGCTCTACCTCCTGAGCTACAGCTGCCCTGTAACAGTCCAATAGTCCTAATGAATAACCCACAGGTCTCATAAAACCATGAAAAACGTCTGCTGTCTATTATAAATTTCCTGCAACTCTGTGTGACGTCTTTAATTATACAGTTTGACCAACAGTCCAGAACCGGCAATGTCAAACTTTCTACTGAGATTATAATGCAGAAAAAGACGCCTGGAGTCGTTTATAATTGTTACAATTCCTGGTACAGTTTTCCGTTTCAGTGCACTGATGTCAATAAATAATAATAAAATATCCTGCCTCCATTACACGTCTTTGCCAACTGTGTTTAGCAACTCAATTTGAGGAATCTCTGTATCGGCATCTGTTTAAAAAGAATTGAGAGCGAGAATTACCAACAAGATAGATTTATTTCAGAAAGCCATGTCAGCAAACATATACATCGTCCTCATAGATCATCAATATGTTTTATGGAACAGGTGATTTAAAACTGTAAAGCAACAAAAAAAGGAAAAGAAGAGCACCAACTTGCAAAATTGGTCATCAGATACCAACTTGAGAATGAAGAAACAACGTGTATTTGGTGACTTTGATCTCACAACTCAACTCGACATCCTACATGGATTTTCTACGGAAACTCTATAATTCTCACTTCGTCGAACGACGGTTCGATTTTCACATTGTGAGTGAGCGAGTGTTCCCACAGCGACTTTTTATGGAGGAAGGCCAGCCCGCACTCCTCGCAGATGTAGCTGTGCAGCTTCGGCTTCCCGGTGTGAGTCCGCCTGTGTTTCTTCATGTGGTACGACAGCCGGAAGCCTTTATCGCAGATGTCGCATTTAAACGGCTTCTCTCCCGTGTGGATGCGCATGTGCGACTTCAGATATCCCGACTGGATGAAGGCTTTGCCGCACTCCTCGCACTTGTACGGCCGCTCGCCGGTGTGATACCGGTTGTGCAGCCTCAGCTCGTTGGCGGTCAGGAAGGTCTTGCCGCACACGGTGCACTGGTGCGGCCTCTCGCCCGTGTGGATGAGCTCGTGCCTCTTCAGCGACGTCTCCTTCATGAACTGCTTCCCGCAGCTGTTGCACGGGTACCTAACGCCGATGTGGATCTGCTCCACGTGGTTGGTGAGCTGCAGTTTGGTGCGGTACGCCATGTCGCACTGCGTGCAGGCCCAGGGTCTCTCCTCAGAGTGAGTCCCCATGTGAACCGTGAGCTCCGACGCCGAGCGGTAACACTTCCCGCACTGCCAGCACAGGAAGGGTTTCTCCCCGGTGTGTTTCCTCTGATGCACCGTCAGACAGTTGGAGGACCTGAACTTCTCTGGACACATGTTACAGATGTAGGGGAACTCTCCTTTGTGGATTCTCTGGTGGATGGCGAGGTAGGACAGCTGCATGAAGGTTTTGTCACATTGTCCGCAAGGATACGGCCCGCTGAAGTCGTGCTCCTTCTCGTAGTGTTCCCGTAAGCGTCTCAGCAGAGTAAAAGTCTTGTCGCACATCGTGCACTGCATCGGCCGGTGCATGAGCTTGTGCCTCTCGAACGCGGCCTCGTTGGCGAGGATCTTCCCGCACTCTTTGCAGTAGAGCGGGTCATGAATCCTCTGGTGCACCTTGAGCATCGTCATGCTCTTGAACTCCTTCCCGCAGTCGTCGCACTTCATGATTTCGCTCACTTCCACCTTGCAAACGTTCTCCTGGTGCTCCTTCAAAGCGGCCGGGTATTCGAAGTGTTTGCCGCAGTTCGAGCACCACACGGGTATTTTCGGAGGCGGTCCCTGTTGGGGGTCGGCGCCGGTCGCTTCGCTGTGACTCGGCCCCGCTCTCAGCTCCTTTTTCCACGAGAATCTGGCGATTTTCTTATGACAGATCGCATAAATCTGGTGTCTTTTCAGGCCGTGCATGTGTTTGAAGCGCTTCTTGCAGTGGATGCAGTGATACGGCCGGTCCTCCGTGTGACACTGGACGTGCCTGTTCAGTGTCTTGACACTGTCGAACGCTCGAGCGCAGACGGGACACGCTTTAAGACCTTTCTTGTTGATTTTTTTAATTGCAGGCGCAGATGGCGACTCCTCAGCAGCCTCTGCGGGTGCATCCGGACTGTTTTCTGTTTTACTTGTTTCACCGTTATTTTGATTATCAGCCTCAGCCAGAATCTGTTCCACCGTCTTGCTCTCCTCCTCTCTGATCCCCTCGTGGCCGTGAATAATCTGATGCTTCTTCAACGTGTCCTTGTACTTGAAGCCCTTCTCGCAGGTGATGCAGATAAAGGGGCGCTCTTCCGTGTGAGACCGTAAATGCTTGGCGATGTCGGCCGAGTACGGCAGGATCCTGCTGCAGATGGGACAGGCTTTGCCCTCCGTCGACCCCTCTGGCGTCGGCTGAGGCGCAGAGCGCTGCGGCTCTCTCCTCTTCGCCCTTTTCAGCTCTCGGCTCTTGCAAATCTCCTTCTGGTGTCTCTTTAAAACGTAAGGGTTCTTGAATTTCTTCTCGCAGAACGGACAGCTGTACGGGCGGTCCTCTGAGTGCGACTTCATGTGGCGATCCATGTCCACTCGACGGGCAAAATACTTCCCGCACAGATAGCAATTTTTTTGCTCCGATGTCTCGGAAGTGCTCGGATCTCCCGAGTCCTCGTCCTTAGAGCCGTTTCCCATCTCATCCCTTTCGTGAACGCGCATGTTGTGTCGCTTCATGTCGTAATGGTCCCTGAATCGTTTGTCGCAGTTGTCGCACTTGTACTTGAGATCGCGATTGGCCGAATGCGTTTCCTGGTGTCGTCTCATGGCTGCAGCTCGCAGGAACACCTTACTGCACACAGGACAGGTCTTATTACTGGGGTATTTTTTCCGCTGCCTCTTCACTGCCAAGTCTTTGTTCTCTTTTAAACCTTTCCTCTTTAACTGGAGCCGTTTGCTTTGCTTCAGCGGTTGGAAAGCTGCAGGCTTCAGGGCTTCGCTGACGTCCTCTTCTGCGGTTTCCTCCATGTTCACTTCATCCGCGTCGTGATCGTCCGTCTCAACCAAACCCGACGTCGGTTCGATCTGTATGTAGTCCAACAGCGTCACAGTTTCACCCTCCACCTGGACGGTCATGCAGCCCTGCATCTGCTCTGACGGAGGCTGTAGCTGTATTTGGTCGGCGTCGATTACAACCTTCTCCAGCTGCGGGAGGGACAGCGAAGAGAGGATGCAATTCCCAAAGGAAGACGGAATGGTCTGCGAGTCATCTGTTGGGAAAATAAGAATCACATTAGCTTTATGGTTCACCGAAACATAAACCAATAACATGGCTGTTTGCTTCATAATCTAAAATTCAATCTCACATCTTCCTGCTGTTCATACACACAACTGCACTAAAACGCATTCTTATACATGAGACTTTTGTCATATAGAAGCCACGAACAGCAGATAAAAACTGGTGTAATATATCAGATTTAAGCACATTTTTCTGGTGCAGACAGGAAAAAAACATTATAAGATCAAACGTGGTGTCTGTGCTCCACTCTGGAGATTTCTTACCACCTCAAAACAACTTTACTCCCGCCACTGTGTTTCATTTAAGGAGACAGAAATGGTGCTTATGAATGTGTGCGGCATGAATAAGAAGCCGCACCGGCAACAGGAAAGTACTTCTGCAATAAAATGGAATGAATTACAGAGGACATGAAAATCTCATCTTATTGAATCCGACTCACCAGATAAATCAAAGTGTCCGAGTGACGTGTGGTACATCAGCACCGTCTTCAGGTGCCGCGGGTCGGGAACGGAGTGCACACACTCCTCCAGCGCCGACGGGACGGCGCAGAGCATGGAGGCAGTCTAAGAGAAACAAGACAACAGATTAAAAGAAGAAGACACTCAACATTTGTCTAACTTTCACATTTTTACTTCATTTACAGGCTTTTAATAGAATCATTGCACAACATGCCATATGTTGCATTTTCAGAACAAGCTGTTTTTATATGTTTTATACTGTTCTTGTCTACACCAAACCCTGGTGGCTGCATTTAACAGTCAGATGTGGATGACATGTACTTGAGATGAACGTCTCTGTTACTTACATCCCTCCTTCAGGGTGAGTGAGTGCGAGTGGTGATTCAAATGTGGTTTATTTGTTGTTTTCAAAAACTGCCAATAAAAATTGATATTCAAAAAGGAAGCGTTTTTTAAAAAAAAAGAAAAATAAAGTTTTGAGCCATTTAAACTGATTTCTGTCTTTATATCCAGAAGCTTATTTAACACGACAAACATTCAGTATGTGTCTGAACGGATGGAGGCGAGTATCTGTGCTGCAGGAATATAAGAACCATGTTGATGAGACACTCTGAGCTTTGACAGCATTCAAAAATTATGAAAAATGAATGGATTTAGGAAATTTAAACAGGTATAAAAGTCGGATTTGGTGAGTTTGACTTTGTTTTTGAGCTTCTGTATGTTTACATTTTGGCATATTAGTGAGCTACTGAGTGATGTACAGACACTATCTCTGTATTAGGTTGATACTAATGAAAACTTTAAAACATTCAGCCAAGTCCTGCAGTGGTAAGGATGATATGAAAGTGTAAGTGTGCTGAAAATAAAGACCTGTGCATCATTTCTTTGTGTTCAGATTCAAGCTCTGACTCTGACAAACGAGTTTGGTATGATAAGGAAATACATCGTCTGATTAATGTAATTCCAATAAGCATCATTAATTCTACCAGCCTACAATCAGGTTCCCCGTCATGCCTAAACTCAAACTGCCTGGTGTCAGAAACAAAAGGCTGACTGATGACCAGCTGGCTCCAGTACCTGCTGAATGTCCGGTACCGGGAGAAGCTTCTCCAGTCTTGAGAGGAAATCCAGCATCAGCACCTGCAGAGCGCTGTCATAGTCCGGCCCGAAGTCTGTCGGAAAAACATCCTGCAACAAACAGTTTACAGTTTAATGCTCACATACGACACAACCACCGCATCTCTGCTTCAGTCATCTCAAGAAAAGCATCCTAACAATACCTGGAAGAACTTCTCCTTCTCCTCAGCGTCTTTCAACAGCAGCTCAACTTGATCCACAAAGTTTGATTCTGGAAACTCGACCTCGGCGAAACACGGCTGGGACAGAAAAATATGCACAGATGGAGTTGAAGCAGAGAAAAAGTGAGGAGCTATTCAAGAACGTGAGTCATATTATATTCTAAGAAGCCAACCTGTGCTGCCCACGTGGATATGAGGGCCTTGATCCGCTCCAGGTGAACCTCGATGGTTTCTGAATCCGTTATCTGCTCGGCTCGACACAATTCGAGGACCACCTGCAACAAACGGTTTCACCTCAGGGTAAACACAACTGACAGGACGGCACCTGGAAATGATATTCACTAACAGCAGGCTCAGAGGATCCAGCGGTGGAAAATGAAAATGTTTAATAACTGTTCAGTGGAGACGTACTGTGGCTCGCAGGTGAAGCTGAGATTTTCTGTCTAGGAAATATTAAACTCCTTCATCAGCTGCACTGACCGTCTGTCAGGCAATAACTCAGACTTTTATTGTTTAGATGTTGTGGATTTCAAGGTGATGTTGGTATGATTATACCTATTACCAACTGAATGCAGAACAGAAGGTTTTTATTCTTTGTTTTGACAGCTCAAAGAGAGAAATCAAACTGCTTGTTGTTGCCATTTTTCCTATTCCTATAAACGTCTTCGCTAAACGCTGTATAAAAATATCAAACGCAGCCTCACCCGAGCTCTGAGTCCCAGGAGGAGCTGAGCTTTCTGATCCGCGTTCAGAAGATCTGGTACGATTTCTGAAACGGTGCTGATGAACTCCTCCACCATCCCGTAGTCCTGCACGTTCCCCCTCTGGACCACCTGCCACATGGCCGCCGACACCAGCCGCAGAGGAGGGATGAAGAGGCGAAGAGACGGCAGCAGCAGAGGAGAGTCTGGAAAACAATTCACAATATCAGCGTCTGAATCATCAGCGGTTCAGTTTGAAGTGTGTTCCAACTTAAGATGCACTGATGACTTATTGATTCTGTCTTTTTATTAAAAACCTTATGCATGAAAAACACATACATTTTATCACTGGCTATTCTCGACTCTGATTGAGATTTCTATATTTCCTGTAAATATATATTGGTTCCAATTATCCATCATCAGTCTCCCTGATTACTAATAATCAGTATCAGCCTTGGAAATCATACTGATCGATCGATGCAGTTTAACAATAAACTTTCTTTTCTGAAAGAACATCAATGCACTTAAATAGTAAACTTCACTGGAAATATAGTAATCATAAATTACCTAAAGCATCTTTTATAGATTATGTGGGACAACATGTGTTATAATACCATATATCCGAGATAAGCGAATATCAGCTGATAACATCGGCAAACTAGTTTATTAATTATTGGGTTGTAAACACATTTATGTAGGGATGTCCACCATTTACCACTGAAATAATGACACTAACTGTTGGGGTAATGTTGCCATTTTGAAGGACTTTCCATCATATTTGCAAACAAAACCATCTCCAACCATTTTTAATTAATTATCAAACAGTACAACTATCTGACAGACAGTGATGCGCAGGTCTTTGGGGTCAGTGGTGGGTCAAAGACCCCTGTTAGGTCAGTGGTCCCTGGTGGGTCAATGGCCCCTTTTGGGTCAGTGGTCCCTGGTGGGTCAGTGGCCCCTGGTGGGTCTTGTGGACTCTGGTGGGTCAGTGGTCCCTGTGTCAGGAGTCCAGCTACCATCCACCTCTTCCAACCTGGCCCTGGTTGCCTTCATGGTCTCGCAACTGTGTCGTAATTACGACTTACCCAACAAAGTGGTAAACATGGCTGCTGTAGTCGTGACTTTCTGAGCTGTATCGAAGTTGTTGAAAAACGATTGTTTCGGAAGGACATTACTTTCATCTTCGGCATTTTTATTGAGGAAATTGATTCAGTGTGTGCCTCTATGATAACCCTTCACTCAGACGTTAAGGTTAGTCGTCCTGTATCTTTGTTTTTAGCCACTTGCTATGTTAGCCGTTTCAGTTGAAGTCCTTGAATGCAGCATCTGTCAACCGCCACATATCTCGTCATCAGCTGCTAATCGGTGCTAATGCCGACAGTTAGCTAGCCGTCGCTATCTGTTCCTTTAAATCGTGTCTGTCATGATATAATCTAAGTAAGGATGAGCTAACTTGCTAGCTAGCTTAGCTGCCGTGAAGCTTCGTTCCGATAACCACCGTACACATCAACCCGCTGTAACGTAGCACAAAGCCACCGCCATCTCAGAGCGGGGTACGCCATGTTCAAAATCGTGCGCACACAATCCAAAAGAAAAGCCCATAACTCTCGATGGGTGAGGCGTGTTCCAGTTCTTCTTGGCTTACCGTTTTCGGTGCGATGTGGGCTCTCCATTTTGCCTCGGAGGATGTCCAGATAGGCTTGCAAATGATCTCGGGGTTGTTGTGAGTCGACGTCCGCCCGACCCTGCGGTGCAAGTTGGCGGGGAGGAAGGGCGGCTCGATATTCTGTCCGTTTCAGTGCGCAGGCGTAGAGAATAAAGTGTTTATCTGGCTTCACTCGGCAGCAGCGATCTGTTGGAGGTTCGCGTCTGGCTCGTTTGACCTGTTAAGACCTATTCTGTTTATTTAAGTGAACAAAAGTAGCAGAATAGTTTGATAATTTGGCCAACTTTAGGACTTCCTGTCAAGGGAACGGTTTTTTCTTCTTCGCTTGGTGGTTTTCAGGCCTCCATGAAGCTCGTCTGGTCATCACTGCCCCCTGGAGGCTGTTTGAGGAACTGAGCCCAAACACAATGATATTATTGACACCCGTTTCCCAAAGATTTTGCATTATTTTATGAACATATAATATTTGGATTCTTTAACATACATTTGAAGAAAAGGCACATCATAAATCATTTGTCATGAATCTGTCGATGATCCTGGCAGAATTCTATATACATAAATGCAAGTTTAGTGGCAGTTTTTTAAGATCGTGCGACAATAATTCAGAGATTTGATTCAAAGCACATTACTGAAGTTGAAGTTAGAAAGTCAATTGTTTTATCACCATAGATTTTTTGGGCCTAAACTCAGAGCTCGGTGACGCACCGGAGCCTTAATCAGCATAACCTCTTACACTGAAGCCTGATGAAAACAAAGAGCCTCATTAGCATAATCAGCTCTGAAGTTGATAAAAACTGTTTAATTTTGTCATATCAAGAAGGCCATAAGAACTGTGTTGCCTGTAAAGTGTGTAATTTATGAATTTACAAATTATGATCTGTTTGTTTTTTTTGTTTTGTTTTTTATACGTCTCTCCTCATTTATGGTTGCCTCTCTGGCTTCTTGTCATTTCCTTGATAGTATGAATTTTGCTAGATGTTTTTTTAATTGTCAAATTGTTTGACATGTGTCATTTGTTCAATAAAGAATAATAAAAATACTGCATTGTCTTTTGTAAAACAAAACTATTAAATAAGTCATGAAGTGAAAATTGACCCCAAGTTTATGGAATCAGTGATTCTTGTCATTTGTGATATTATGGGCTATATTACGGCTGCAGATTGCAATTATCTGCCTTATTTACTAATCTTTTCCTGATTAAATGTTAATTAACTGGTCTGTAAAATGTCAAACAAGTATGAAAAGCGGCTCTCACATGTCTCCACAGTCCAGCTGACATATTGAAACTGTTGTATTATGGTTCAAAACCCATTTAATATCACAGAAAACAAATTATTCACACTGTAGGAGCTGAGAAAAATGCTTTTTTGGGGGGTGATTTTTGCTTAATTGCACTAAAGACTATAGTGATGTAAGTCTTAGATTATGGGATGCTGGCTGTTGTTGGTGCAGTGTGTTCCTGTGGAGAATCCCCCCCTGAAAAATAGGAATCCCAGCCAAACTGAGCTCCAGACTTTTTACGACCGTGTATTTCTTTATCAGTCTGACTGCAGACAGTCTGTTGGCTTTGTGAGGGAGCTGTCACGACTTTAAGTACCTTGAATCATTTCCCCGGTCGCAGTAAAGGGATCGATAAACACCCGGCTGCTGGGCCGAGGCCAGGTCTGTCACGTCTTCATCCAGCGGACGATGCAGCGTCCTTGTGAAGAAGAATTATTTCCAGCACCAGCACATAAAAATAAAACAATGTTGTTTACATAATGTTAGAAAACAGATAATCAGAGTTTAGACCTTCAGAATGATTCAGTGTTTAGTAACTATCGGCTGTCACATCTGTCATATCACCCTCCACTTCTACGGATACATCCGGTGATGTTCTCTCATTTTCTTGTCAACTTTTCCTTTGAAAAGAGCAAAACCAACAATTACTGAGCCTTACCAGTAAGTATAAGCACCTGAGACAGCTTACACCCACATTCCACAGAGGAATCTGTTCCATTGTTGCCAGAAAAATGATTCACATCGATGAACCTCGCTGTCGGAGGAGTGATTACCATAAACACATACACCAGTTAATTTGAGTCTGACCTTGAAACCTTAAAAAAAGGAAGGATTTTGACAAATTGGGTTCCAGAGACTTTGTTCTCTGTGTTCCCGGAGTTTTTATGTGAAATATTTTTCATTTTGTTTATAATTCTCAGGGAAGAATGCAGATTAAATAACCCTTTGCTTGAATCTCTGACATAAACTAACATTCATGAGTTTTTATTCATCGATTCAGTCATTGTCTTGCCTTCAGAGCATGTGTATACCACTGACCCGCTCGTCAGCCTCTCGATAGTGATTGATGTTGGGTGGCGTCGAAAAGAAAAATCTGATGCTGCAAACCCAAACTAACCCTCACCTTCAAAACTTTACATGAGCTGGAATCTCTTTTCAGGACACATCTGTCGCTCCTTGAGGTTTTAAGACTTGGACTGTGACCTTTGGTTTTGGTTTTTACATCGAATATGTATAATGTAAAATGCTTAATGTTGGTTAAATCTTTCAATTTCTCCGAAATCATCACGCATATCACATATTTCTACCCAAAGCCCTTTATGAACACTGTTCTTTTTAAAGGTGCTCGTTGATTTTTGAGCCTCACTCCAAACATTGTCAAAAACCCTGTCCTATAATTCCAAAGCGTTGTTATTTTATGAGCCGGGAATGATACACAAAAATCTTTTCTTGCAGATAGCACAGTTAAAAAAGTAATTGTTTACATAATGTTGTGAAGGCTTTTTATTTATAAGTTTATGCTCAACCATGCAAATCTCCAGAGTCTTGGCATTATTTTTTAAAGCCATATTTATGCTAACAGTTAGCCTTTATGCTATCACCTTTGCCTCTTCGGTTTTTCTTTCAATAAAATAAAACTTGAAATAGCAAAAATATCTGCTTAACTATTCTTTTTAAATTATATATAAAATGATATATTCCAGTTCACATAAGATATTATCAATTTTTCAATGGTTATAAATGATTTCTCCTTAAATCCACTATTTGCAGTTTCCTGTTAGCATGCTAACGTTTGCTAAAGCGCTAAACAGTCGCACTACAGCTGTAAACACAACTGCTACGATGGGAATAACATTCATTTTTAAGGTATTTTGTCATCGAACTAAAGGATTTGGTACAAGCACAAAAACGTGTTCATCCTCTGGGGTTGTTTTTTACCAAAATCTGTGCCGTGGATATAATTTCTTACCATTCCTAAAAACCAAATGAAACACACAAAAAACGTCCCTCATACGGTTTAAACTCTGGTCGTTTATTAGCTGTCCACAAAAGCATGTCATGGAACCACAGAAACTGCAGCACGAGTGTAACATTCCTTTATGTTGTTATACTCCACCACATCCCTGCTTCTCACACCATGTATAATTTATATTTCATATATATATATATTTTGTACAATATACATGTTCTCATCAAAGGAAAAATAATAGCAAAAGTCCCTCCCCTCCCCCGCCCACGACCCGTGAATTCGAAGTCTAGTGAACATCCCATGCATGTTTCCACTGCGTCTAGGAGAAATGTTCGTTTTATTACCAGGAACAAATATGCAGGCAAATAAATGCTCGGACAAATTAAAAGGGGGGGAGAGTCTTAGTTAGACAGGAAGCTGGTGTACAAAGCACATTCTCAACAACATTAAACAAGAAGAGCCATGCGAAACTGACAGTTACTCTAACGGGTTTGACCCAGTTTGTCGAATCAAAAGCGCCAGTACAGGGCAAGCTAAAGTTAGCCTCCTGCTAACGGCATCACATTAAGACTAATCATAAAAAAAACAGATGAGTTAAAGTCGTTTTTTTGACTTCTTCTCTTATTCTACCGCCATATCCAGCAGCTCTAATAAGACTGAAACTTTAAGCTCACTGGTGACATACTAATGCTTTTGATTGTGTGAGGCTACAGTAACACTGGCACGGGGAAAAGTGCTTTGACATCATTATGAACCTTTTCACCTCCGCGGAGACGAAACGTTTTTCTTTTTTTGCATCTTCGAGTTACATTTTCCACCTTTTGTAAATAGCGACGTTTTTTAAAATTAGAATGTGCGATGATTCAAACATGTTGTGAGGATGAAGATGTCAGTGGAATCATTAAATCATCGGGGTAAAAATCGACAGACTGTGTGTTTGAAATATCCGTTTTAAAAACACGTGAGAAACATTTTTAAAGAAAAAAAACACCAACAAAAATAATATATTCAGGCCTTCTTTCAGTCACTCTTCGCATATATATTCTATATTATGTCTTTCACATCCTGCGGCGCGTTCGTCCTCGTACTTCTCAAAGTAATACAGTCTCGCATGGAAATATTGCTCGATTTTTTCAAAAAACGTTAAAGCGTCTTTTTTATATAATCTTTTTCACTTTTGTAAAACAAAATAGCTGTGGAATGTAAAATAAAATATATAGTGCTATGTATGTTGGTAAGAAAATAAAGTCGTAGGATCGTATCTACTGTATATCTGAACTTTCTGTAACTATTTACAGAACTTAAAACCCAGCTTCTTGTACGCCGTCACGTGTTTGTTTGTGGCCCCAGAAACAAATGTTGAAGGAATTTTTCTTGGTGCTACGTCGTGAGATTCGTCTCGTATCTGAAGGTGACGGTCGGATTCGTGTCGGAGACGAACGTCACAGAGCGTGACAGACATTTTGCATCGTTTACAGAGAGAAGCGTCCTCAAAGCTGCACATCCTGTAAATATTCAGCTTTACATTCATGAAATCAGCTGTTCGTCCCGTGTTTTCCTCTTGAATCGAGATATACTGCGTCTGAGCTCGAGGGGGTTTTATTCAAGTTTTGACCCTTTTCTGAGGGAGCGTGCATCGTTTAAACATCAGGGCTGCAGCTGAACGATGAGTGTCGGGGTTTTTAATGTTTGGTCCTGTCAGAACTGATTATCTAACACACACACACACACACACCTGGTGAGGAGGTGTGTGGAGTAATGCAATCACGTGGAACAAAAAGGTTGAAGTTCCAACAAGCGTTGAGGTGATTAGAGACACAACAGTTCAGTCGCTGACATGAAAACACACGTCTTTGTGCTGAAGCCACACGAGAAGCTCAAACACCTGAGACAACTAAGCCATTAATACTAGGAGTGTAGCAAAATATCGATACTACGATATATCGCGATATTTCGTCTTGAGTTACATTATCGATACACTAGCGCCAAATATCGATATTTAATGATATTTAAGTTGTAGTCAGTGTGTGTGTTAAAAAGAGCTGTTATTCATGTGAAACTGATTGACAATGTTTTGTAATTCCTGTGAAATGGATTCAGTGCAGTCAATAAATTCTGAATTTCTTCAGTGACACAGATATCGTGATGTATCGTGGATGAAATTTCTTGCATTATATCGATTATCGCATAATTGCTGTATTGCTGTAATCATTGGCAAATCATCGTGATAGTATCGTATCATGCGGTACCTGGTGATACCAGCCCTAATTAATACTTTAATCTCTCTTTTCAATTTTATCCCACAGATTTGGACATTATTCGTCTCATTCTAAGCATTTTTTGATATCGTCTCGTCTTTCGTTGGCTTCAGTATAAAGATGTTGTTTCCACTTGTGGATTTGATGGCTGATGATCTGAAAGCTGTTTTTCCTCGTCTTGTTTTCTTTGAGCGGTATCCTCCATGTTTTTTGATCAGAGACACACGTGACTGATCAGATAAAATAACAATCCAATGCGTTCATGTCGTGGCCACCGATTTAAACAATTTCTTAACCGTCTGAGAAGTCATGTTCATCAATTAACAAAACATCCCAGCGTCTTCCATCCATCGTTAGCAGTACACTCTTTATTTATTGCTTGATTGTTAACATCTATCATGAATCTATACGTACGCAGACTCGTACCTTCAACTTCTTAGCAAGGTAGTTACTTTCTCTCGATGATGATTCGAAGAGAGTTTCATGCTTTTCTAAGAATACAAGTGTCCGACTGTAGCTGAGTTTCCATCTAAATCCATCTACTTCCCTAAAGCAAAAGTAGTAGTAGTATTTATAGAACCTTATTTTGACGTGGAATTAGTAAAATCTAGACTTAAATTATTTCCCTGCTGGTTATGGAGGAGTATTGCAGTTTAGAACATCTAAGCTATGTGCAGCGGCGCAAAACTCCTGAGCTGCTCGTTGCTGCGATCTCTCATTTTCCAAAAAGTTTAATTCTCTCATTTTTCATTTTTTAATTTGAGGCGGCTGCCGTCTGTCTGAGTTGATTAGAGATCAATAAATCCCAGGTGCTTAAGCCGCAAATGGGATTCTTAAAACCTGCTCGAGCAACGTTTTATTAGGCTCAAATACATCACCGCTGGAAATGATCCTCCTCAGTCAGGTAGATCGTTTAACCACCAGCTAACATGAAGGGAACATATGTGGAAGATGAGCATTCGGTCCGTATTCGTCCACAAAGACATGAAGTGTTTATCTGCTGCCATGTTTTGTCTCTTTGCTGGGTGTTTTTCTGTCTGTCTGCTTCTCATTTTGCTTTTGTTAAAGGCCAACTTTTCCACCTCAACCAACCCAAAAAAAGTGCGATATTTCAGCTGTTTGTGAATGTCCTCGGCTTCCACTCGTGCATAAAAGCAGGCATGTCTGTTGTGTCTCTTCTGAACTCTACATGCAGGAATTCAACCTTTCTTTTCGAGGAAGTTCAGCGAAGGTGAAGCCTAAAAAAACCAGAAGGTGACTTTGAAATGCATCTCGTGGATCGACCCTGATCATCTGGAATGTATCAGATACAGCAACAATGAGGGAATTACCCTTTTGACTGGAACTTCAACTGGAACAATCAACACCCTAACTCTGCCCTACCGATCTACACAGAAAGCACAGCTAAAGCGGGAGGATTCAAACAAACAAACAGATCGAAACATGCATCAACAGACACATACATACGTACATACAGCAGGAACAAACCGGGAGCACATTCAATGAGACTGGTGTTCGTCAGCCAAGCGAGTGTAGGAGGAATTACTGTACATCAGTTTACAAAAAAACAAAAAGAAAAAGAACGACCAGCACGATGACTTCAGGGACGTATTTACACTTCGCTTTGACTCTCTCCATTCCTCAAAAGTCTCCGCCAATCGAAATCCATCTCAGAATCCCGCTCGGTCAGCGTTAGCAGTGGATAGAAAGTTAATAAGCAGCGTTTTTTTTTTCTTCTCTCTCTCCCGTTGAGAAAAGTGGTCCGTGAAGTGAAGTAAGCTCTGCATAAAAAGCAATATCAGGCGCGGAGGGGGGGAGAAGCAGCAGCTCAGTTGAGTAGGTGTCATGCAAAAAAAAAACTAAAAGAAGAAGAAGAATGAAAGAAAAAAAAGATCAGACAGTGCTCGTGGAGTTTTTAATTTCCCAGTTGGACAAAAAAAGAAAAAGAAAACTTGGAGCACACGCCAGCATAGATTTCACTGAGTGGGCCGCCTACAGTCGAGTCAGCGCCGCAGCATCGGCCGCGGCGGAAGTTCTCCGTGATCAGTTTGGCCTCAGCGCACAGTAGATATAACACAGTGAAACGCGTCCACACGTACGATGATGACGGGATGAAGATGTCCACCTAGAAAAAGCCACGTCCCGGCGATGCTACGGAGTCACTTTTTTGTTATTGGGTTTTTTGTATAGTAGGGTTATATTTTGGCATGTGTCAGACGTTATACTGCGATGAGCGTCCACTTCCGTAGAGCGATCTGTAAACCAAAGTCTCGTGATGAGAGAAGCTGCTTTTATTGAATTCTACTCTACCTTTTCAAGCGGAAAGAAGGTGTACAGGATGTATTTCATGCATGTTTCTTATATGAAATACTCTACGTTTTCATCACGGTTAGTTCTAAGTGGTTCTAGTCTGTTTCTATTTCTTTTTTTTACAGTTTTTTCTGTTATTTGTAGGGGTGAGACGTGATCGGTGGGAGCTATCAGGACCACAAGAGTTCAACCTCTCTCTGGTTTTCCGTTAACTCTCAGACGGGGGGCTTCGACGGGCTGAATTAAAGGGAATCCCTGACATAAAAACATCCGGCAGCCCCTCTCTCTTCAGGACTTCATGGACAGGCCTGCGTGTTTTTAAGAAGTGGTGTTACATGGATGCTGTGCCTGGATCGGAGGGCTTTTTGTTTCGCAGGGGGGCTCGACGTCACACCACAGAGCCCTTGGAGGTGGAGAGGTGGATGGAGCGGACGCGGATGGCCAGGGTTTTCTCCAGATCGACGAGGATGTCCGAGTAGATGCCCGGGCTGGACGCGGGGCTCTCGGGGGCAGGGGGCTCGTACAGCAGCTGCTTGAAGCCGTCGAGTTCGATCAGCAGCACCATGTTCTTCAGGAAGTAGCCCTCGATGAAAGCGGTGAGCTCGGAGGCGCCGAGGAACTGCGGCGACAAGAGAAGACGATGGAGAGAGAACACCAGATTAGTTTCACAGCCACAATTCTAAAAAAAAACATGTTGATCACTTGTGGCGGCGGCGGCTCACCTTGGCGTGTTTGTACAGGTCGACGCAGGTCTCCGTGGTGATGTTCTTGGAGCAGATGATCTCACAGTGTCTCTGAAGGGCCTCTAGTTGGAAGAATTTGGCTGCAGAGAGGAGCTGCAGGAGAACAGAAGAGCCACGACAGAATGAGGAACAGGACTCGGGGGGGATTAGCGGTGCTAATGCTCGTGTCGGCGCTCTTCAGAGCTTTCGGCTGAGACTCTCTTACCTCCATGACTTCGGTGTTGCGTATGTGCAAAGTATCGGTGCCTCCACAGTACAGATACTGCATGACCAGCTGGAACACACAGCAGGGACAAACAGACTTGTAGCGTCACGTCATTGTCATTTTATCATTTTTATTCTTAAAACTCTCAAATCTAATAATCGATCCTGAAACCTTTTAAAGCCAGTTGGGGTTTCTGTGCTAAATAAATCAAATTGTTTTTATCTGACCATTAGCAGATTGTTTTTACTTATCAGAGTGTTTGAGTACATTGTAATTGTATAATTGACCAATCAGATTGCTTGGTAGAAACTACTTGTTGTATAATAAGTAATAAGTACAATAAAATGCTTATCAGCACTAATAAGTGTAATTATGAACCGTATTAGTCATTAGTAACTTTGCACGATTGTCAGCATGTGTGTTTGTCATGTGATAATTTGTGGATAAATATTCTATAATTTTATAATCATAACGGCATCAGAAATGTGCTGTTAACTGCAGCTATGACTGACTTTGCGTTGTTGATAAAACTTTAATTTCATTTTACAACTGTGTCGTATAATGACAAATAAATCATTCTGAACATTATAATTAAGGTTTCAGGGTTTGTGGTTGTAATTTGAAAAGCGAAGGATGATAAATGAGAGCAAGTTGAAGTTCTTACATGGAAAATATTGTACTTGACGTGGCTGATCTCGATACAGGTGTTCTCTGCTGCTGGCCGGTTCTGAAGCAGGGACTTGAACCTGGATGAAACAGAGGGAATCGTGGGTATGTTATAGCTGAAAACAAAATAAAAACACATCAATGAATCGCTAAATTCTTCTTTACCTGGGCGACGCTGTAAACAGCAGAACTTTATGTGCATAAAATGGTTTCCCCTCCACCAGGAAAGTGACGTCAGACATGTCCTTGTTGTTGAGGAAGTGCGGGTCTGAATCAGAGAAGAAGAGGAAGAAAAGAAGAAGAAGATCACAATAAGATCCAACTGATGCCTCATTACTCAATTCTTCTAAGCTGTGGATGCAGAACAGCAAACAGAGGAAGATTAAGCTAATGTGCTCATTAATTACACAGGAGGTGATTCATCATGCAGCTATCAGCGCAGCATTATCACATACAACAATTCCTTTTTCATTAGTATTCTGAATTTGGTATCCGGTCCGCTGAGCCGAACATCCTGATAAATGAATTAGTTGTCAAAGGTTTTTAAAAGCAATAATGATCCCCAACAGTCACAATAACAAACCGCCTGTCGTTGTACTCTCGTTCAACACTAGGTGGTGCTGCAGCACCGTCACCGAGTGTGATCACGCCTCCTCAAACCACAAGAAAACGTGGAAGTCAGTGACTTTCTGACTTCAAATGAGCTTTTAATATCAGATTAGACAGATGAATCATTAAAGATTGATGCCCGAGGTCGAATTTGTTTGAGGCATCAGAGATAATGATGTTTGTTTGGAATCCCAGACACACAAAAATTATAAGAATAATAGCAGGGTGGAGGTTTCTTCACTACATTAAGAACTGCACCACCCCAATATTTGAAATGATATAACATTACTGGTGCAACTCGCTGATAAATAAAGGCTTTAAGCTTGTATATCCTAAACTTAGCATTAAGATAAAATCCTAATATGTTATTGGAATAGTAATTCATCATTTTTGTGTTTGATCTTAATCTGCAAGGAAAGAGCAAAAACTAAGATATGCAGAGTTTATCTGCAAAACCAGACAGTCCTCCAGGTGCACCATGAAAATAAAAAACATGATTTAGGTAAATGTCAAAGTTTTTGGCATGACTTATCAAAACAACTCGATACCAGTGTGGTTGATACTCCCTGAAAACCCTCCAGTGGTAGACTATCCTCCCTTCAGCAAGTTTTTACAGGTTCAAAAACTTAAATTTGAGACTTTTTAAGACGTAGTTTAATATCTGTCTCATGTTCACAGTACCGGCTAAAACAAGAAAGTATGACGCAACCTTGTCTGAGAATTATAAATTGCAGTTCTCAATGTTTCCCTGCAGAATTTAACAGTAATTTCTACTATATAATCAACTAAATTAATGCAAATTGGTCCCAGATAACTTGCAGAAAATGAATGTAAGGCTTTACCAATTAAAAAACTGCTAAAAACTTCATTTAAGTTTTGCTACAATCATCCACTCTGAGACAACAAGTCTCCCAGGTCCTGTAGTTGCAGTCGTGACGCTGTTCCATGCGGTTCTGTTGGTTCTGGCTTCACTAAACAGGATTAAACGGCCTTCCGCAGCTCAATCCACTGTCACAACAATCCCACTTTAAACGTGTTTATAAATGTGTAACGCTTCCAGCCAGCCTGCGATCACATGAAGGAGAACTTTATTTAAAGGCTACTGCAAATTAAATTTGAGACTTTTATACCTTTCGAAGGCCTTTTATTGAGAAAATTAAATTTAATGCTTTTAAAAACCGCCCCCCTGACCCTCGTGTTCCCTCTCTAATCATTTCCACACCCTCCTCGCAGCAGCTTGATTTAATGATCCTCTGGATAGCTACTCCTCCCAATAATAATATTTTGTCATTAAAGCCAGAGCCACTCCTCTGAAACTCATGCACGTGCACCGCCTGAATGCACCAACTGCCCCATATGTCAAACTGGTCGGCAGGGAGGTGTGTTAGCGGCTAGTTTGCTACGTTAAACAAGCTCTCTTAGCTTTTTTGGCTAATAAATACATAAATAAAGAACTCTGTTTAATGCCACAATCATGCAAACCTGTAACAAAATAACCATCACCTAAATCCAAAAAGGCTACTCTGCTTGAAAGTTACGCCTCACTACTGTAGTTGTGTGCTTTGTGCTAGCGATAGCCGCTGCTGGAGTTCGTAGCGACTGAGGCTAGGCTTTTCTTCAGTTCAGTATCTGCGTGCTTTGTGCAAATGATGACCGCTAAATGACTATGTTAGCTGCTACGCGAGTGTGTTGCTACTGCAGTGGCCCTTTTCTTTGGCTCGGGGGTTGTGTGCTTTGTGCTACTGAGTTAGCAAGCTAATGGACGACTGACTCAGAAGCTGTTCTTACTGTGAGAGCAGCACACTGTTGTCATCGCTAATCATACCCACTGACGTTGTGTCTCACTCGCATGTCAGAAAACACCTCCTATTATCATAACGAACATAAACAACAAAATGGCTGTTGTTAGTACTCACCAATGCCAAGCTAACATGTTAGCATTGGGGAAGATTTTGCCTGCAGTTTCTCTAACATTCGCGGGCCACTAGCTCGCTAATAGCTTTAGCCATACATCCGCCCAACCTTGTGGAAGGTCATGTGTCCAATCGTTCCTTAAAGGCCGAATGAGGCGATTACATGAGCTTATTAGAGGCCTGCAACAGCCACAAAGACTGGATTTTTATTCATTTCATTGGTCAGAACATTTGATTGTTTTCATTGCTGCTGGGCTGTTGAGAGATTTTCTACAAAAGACGCTTCTGAATAACTTACCAACCCTCTCTTTAAAAAGCACTCTGTAATATTACTTTTTTGAATGTCAAAAAGAAAGTGTTGTATCGGTTAGAAAATGGTACAAAACAAGTTTAAAGCAATAATCCGTGACATTATAATCGCTGTATATTGACCTTTTTGCTATTCCCAGACACCAAATGATGTATTACAGCAGCACCTGAAACTAGAAGGTACCTGAAAACGTGTTGTACAAGACTCTAGTGGAGTTTGCTGATAATTTGATTTGAGTTTTTTCAAGGAATATCTGAACCGAAGGAGATATTTCTATGATTTTGCATCTAATCATGAAAAAGTCTGCATTGTAAGGACAAGAAAATCGACGACAGATGAAGCCTTTTTATGCCAACAAAGGAAATATAATGGAATGCTCCCGTATTAAACAACCTTCATGGTCATTTGAGTGTAGATTATGGAGTTTACAAGGTGTACCTGAATGCACCTTGCAGATTTTACAGGTTGTACCATATAAAGATGAACTTTTAAGTGGAGCCTGACAATTTAGAGCCAGTCTTAAAACTAAGTTTATGCAACTTGGGCCCTGAAGTCTGAAAAGAAAGAACAAGAAACTTTATGAACTTAACATCTCATCAACTCATTTGGGAGAGTTATGCACAGTTTGGTGACCTCGCTAAAGTCGGAGACAAATTCCCCCCCAGAAAAAAACACAAGAACCCTCTCTGCTTTTTTTTATAGCTGTAACCCCGCTGTCACCCCGTCGTCACTCGGCTTCACTTAATGCAGAAAGTAGCAGAAAGTGTTTCACTGTTTTGTAAGTCGCTCTCTTACCTAAGCGCGAGGTCTGTTTCTTCTTGATCTCTGTCAGCTTAGGGATGGGGAAGGGCCCGTAGCACTGGGTGAAGATGACTGACAGCTGCTGGCTTATCACCTCATTCTGCAAAACGCACACCGACACAAGTGAGGACAGAAACTTTACACAGATTAGAGGTTCTTTTTTCTTTTTTGGCCTCCGTTTCCCAGGACGAAAATTTTATGCAAATGTATGATAATATGGTTCTGGAGTGCAAATAAATATATGCAAATGTTAGTGTTAATGTCACGGCGGCACAACAAGCACAGGACAGTTTGTACTCCCAGAAAAGCAGCCGCACACTTTGTCTGATGTTCCTCTAACAAGCATTTTGTTTACATGCACATGAAAAGAAAACAACCTCGCCGACCTTGCTGGCTCGGAGGATCTGGAACATGAGCGGCAGGCCGTGCGTGATGAGCTCCTCCGTGTACTCGTCCTCCTGGATGCAGCTGAAGTCTTTGAGCAGGCCCTGGATGAGCGGCCGGCGGTGCTGGATGAAGCAGGTACGCAGGGACTCCAGCCATGTGTGCAGCGTCCAGGGAACGCCTAGGAAAGACAGCACACGGACAGTGAATACACGCAGCGAAGTCTTCAAGGGCGACAGAACCGACCATGTTTCCATCACTTTATGGTGTCAGCGCGAGTTGAAGGGCGATTGCGTGGTGAGAGTTGGATTAGTGGAGAGTCGAAAAGGCTCCGGCGAGAAACTAAAAGGCAGCACTTGAATATAATTAAAGGATGTCCTGTTAAAAAAACGTTCTGCAACAATATGATGAGACTGAATGATGCGTTCATGAGCTTGAACACAAATCATGACATGACAGTGGAGATGTGTTTGTGATTAGTTGATTAATGTGGTCGAACATTCTGATAGGGACTTATCGTTGAAGTTATTCATCAAAAATAATCTGATTCCAGCTTCTCAAATTTGAAATGTACTGCATGTCAATATACTTTTGTTATTTTTAGAGACTATATAAGCAATTTGAAGATGCCGCCTTGAGCTCTGGGACATTTTTTCATTCATTTAGTAGATATATTGTCGCTTGCACAGATTCTCTTCAGCCGTTCTCCTCGCGCACAATCTGCTTCTTTGTGCAACAACCTTGTCAAACTGGAGTGCCAGTTGCAAGCGCACTCACTTCACTTCTGAGCCCACGTAATTTATTTAATTTATCATATTATTTAGTATCATTATTATCAGCTCTGAATGGGATATACTTATGATATTGCATCTTATCATAGGAAAAGCTGCATTGAAAGAACTACAACTGAACGGCAGACGTAGCCTTTTTCATTTCAACAAAGGAAAATCTGAAAAATAATGGAACTTTCTTGTAGAACGCAACCTCCGAGGCTATTCAAGTATAGATCACAAGAGTTTACAAGGTGCACCTGAATGCACCATGCCGGCGCCCACAGGCTTTATCGCACAAAACGATCAGCTCAGTTGAGCAGATAGGAGCTTCTATGCCCGCCCTAGAGCCCACAACATCCTGACCCACTGTGTCCTTATATGCCTCCAGATGATTGATGTATCAGGTAGCCAATAAGAAAATCCAGCAATATATATATAGTTTATATCGACTTTCACAACCCTAAACTGGGAAATGATGCAAGTTTATGTCGTTGTATGCGTTTTTCTGTGCGCACAGAAGCCAATATCCATCAACAGCAAGTGACTTGTGTGACTAAACATCACATCCACACAGATACAGAGTATAAACAGCATATATCTTAACATTTTTTTCACCAGGAGAGTCTCATTGTTTCAGCAGACAGGCAGCAGCACAGTCACATGGTTGCAGACATGAAAACAAACAGTTAAAATGGAGACGGATAAATTGCCGCGACATAAACTCGCATTAACATTCATTCGTTTCATCGGCACAAATGTGCATATCCAGGTGTGGATACGTTCCAACAGGGCACAGAAGCAAACCTGTTTGCGTGGAGAAAAGGCCGAGGCTGGTTCACAGCGACAAACTGTGCAAGCAGGAATATATCTGAGTGCAAGCAGACAGCTCGAGCAGAAGCAGGTCAGAACTGAGCGCAGGCAGAGGCACATTGAGTGTGAGGGCAAAAGTATTAAAACATCTAAAGAAGAAATGAATGAGTCATCCTCTGACAGGCTCTGGCCCAAGGTAACAACGTCTAGCGACTTTAAAACTGGCTAAATCTCTCTTCTAAAACCACTGTTTGTCATTTGGTTTTTGTACAAACAAGATACGACATGTTGATTATTGAGCTTTAGAGATCCTGGCAGGTAGATTCTGTTACCTTCGGGTACCTGTTTCCAGTCTTAATGCTAAGCTAAGCTAACTGGCAGCTGGTGACGGCTGTGAGAGTGGCGTTGATCTTCTCATTTAATTCTCATCAAGTGTAAATCTCAAAACGTTAAACTAAAATTGAGCTTCTCCAATAACTGGACAGCTGGGAAAGCTCAATGTGCTGACGACTGCATGAGACGACCAAAAGGTTTCAGAATCAGCCACTAAATGGCATTCGGGGCGAGACTTTTCTGTCAGCTGAAATAAATTAGCCAATTAATCTCAATCAGCGGCCACATCAGGTCTCGCGCCCTCTGAACCCGACAGCGCTGAGGTGAAAGCTGACGGCGGCTACAGGACGAGCTCTGCTCTCATCATCACATTCACACCTTAGACACGAGCTATTATCGCCTCGGATATTAAAAAAAAAAAAAAAAGTCCCATTCTGTGCGACTGTTTCATGGTTGGATGAGTAGCGGTGATTGCTGAGAGAGAGTACAGGACGGGACAGGACGGGACAGGACAGGCACAGCATGAGCAGCACATCTCCAGGACAGCTGGAGGCACCAGAGAGCGAGGGCATGTGTGCCAGTGAAGCATGTATTAGTAAATCTGACCTAAGCTGCGGATGTCTATGGTGATGTCCACATGGCCGTGCTCTGCGCTATGGTACATGGCCTCTCTCAGGGCCCTCAGTTTGGCCTTTCCTGTTCGCAGGGTGCCTCCGCCGTTGGCCTGCGGCGCCAGCCTCTTCTCCCCCGGCTCCGAACCCTCGGCCAGGATCTCCTCCAGGGACAACACGTCCCCTTTGTCCTTCTCCGACTGGGCCAGGAGCTTCCGAAATACATTCCTGGAGGGAAGAAGATAAAAAAAAAGAAAGAACAGACTGAGATTAGCCGTTTAAAAGTCAGAGCAGGAGGTTTAAAAGAGAGAGCTAGAAAACACCGAGCACGAGCCCGGGGTCAAAAAGTAGGACGAGAAGTTGTGAAGTGGATGATAACAGACCGGAAAATGGTTCTAAATTAGGCGTAAACGTTCTGTGTTAACTCCACATTGAGCCCATACAGCTCTTTAGCTCTGATGACACTCAATGAACAATATATTCATGTACTTAATTAAGCACAATCAAGTACTCTGAAGCTCGATTAATGGTCTGAGGAGCGGAAATATATGATCCATTAGAAAAGAGGCTGTAAAACATTACGAGTCGGGGGAAACGTGCCACAAAAGTGATGCGTTACAGTAAAATATGTCTTTATTACGGCTGCTTGTGTCGCTCAACTGAACATGTTACTTCATTTAAGCAGTAATGGAGTGATGTGATACGTGTCTGAGAAGTGTTTGTTGATGGGTTCATCAACACGGCACCAGCAGAAAATGTATCTTCTGAGGTGACGTTTCAAAGTTTCTTCAGTTTGGAAGCCGAGGAAACTTTCTAAGAGCAATTAACGAACTTCGTCCGGGAGGTTGTGTCCATGTGTTTGTTGGTTTGTTGGTTTGTCAGCAGGATTACATAAAATCTGATGAACGGATTTCCATGAAACTTGGATGGAGGACGGGTGTCGGCCCAGAATGGACCCTGTTACATTCTGGGAATCTTAAACATTGGGAAGAAGTTAAAAAACTCTGTTCCAGGGATGCTTTAACTTTTGACAGCCCTGGTTTTGCTCTGAATGAGCCGTATCTGCTGAGTCATCATTAGGCTGCACATTATAACCCACCGCTGGATTTGTAATGAGCTGCAATAAACTGGAGCGTCTGCGCTTTGATTACCTGCCATGAAACAATATCACCCTCTTCGGTTTTATAATCCCCCGGTCGTACGCAAAGGAAGAGGAATCAGTGACGCATCATCCTGCACTGACTTCTGCACAGCGACACCGAAGTAACTCATAAATACTCTCAAATGAAGGAGATTTCTCATTGGAACAGACGCTCTCTTTGAGAAGAACGGACCTCAACACGTATCGGAAAACGGCGTGATCGCAGCCCGAGGAGGCGACGCCGCACCATCTGCTTCAGCGGAGCGAGGCGCGTTTGGACCGACATCACATCACATCCTGTTTCTGAGATTGTTTGATCACTGACGGCTCACTTTGAAGCCGTTTACACAATGTTGATTTGATGGTGATCCTTTTGGGTTTGAGTGTGAGTGAGCAGATTTACTACAGTGTTTCTATCTGGTTGTGTCCGTGCAGTCGACACTACAGTTCTAAATTCATTTTTTCTTGCACGGTCTGAGCTCAAGAACAATTCTAGCCAGATTAATTCCAGATACTTGAAGACTTTCACTCGAGTACGATTCATCAGAATCAGACTCAGAATACTTTATTGATCCCCGGGGGAAATTGTTGTTGTTACAGGCGCTCCGTGCAAAAGAGGAAATAGAAATACAGCGTGAATGGAAACAAGAGATAAAGATAAATATAGAAATAAAATATTAAGTAGACAGTGACTCTCACCATCACCAGAGTAACATTTTAACACGATGTCTTTACTTTTACTACCGTTTGACTTTTGGTCACTTTTAACAACAAACAAATTGTTCTGAATTCTTCTTTCAAACACATCAGCTGCCAGTCGCTTCAACAAAAAAGCTCCTGTCCCGGGGAAGAATAAAAGAAAAATTCAAACAAGGTCGTTTTCGCTCTTTCTACAGATAATTGTCATTCAGCAGAGAAACTTTTACACCATCTCACGTCCGATCTTAATTCGGTTTTCAGCCCGCTCACGACGCGCTGCAGCATGATCATCGTGCTATAATTGATTGTCTTAATAATGCTGCATTGTGTTGTTGGCTTGCCACTCCAGTCCACCTCCTGACAGCTCTCGCTGCCCTGAATGTTAATGGGCTTTATCTTAACCCAGCTGCAGGGAAATGATGTCAAACCGGAGCCGTAAGTGCTGCTGAATGGACTGCAGCAGCTTATCGTCGCCTGCTGTCTGACAGCGAAACCAAGATATCTGCCTCTCTCATACTGCAGGATTCTGTGAGCGGCGGACGGACCAGGGCAGAGTGTGTAAATGGATCGATACCGTGGTAATGGATCTATCTGTGGCTGGCTGACACTTGTACTGGTCCCTGTGTGTGTGTGTGTGTGTGTGTGTGTGTGTGTGTGTTTGTGTGTGTGTGATTGCCTGTATTACCTGTGACCATGTGCTGCAGCCAGGCTGTATGAGTTCATGTCTCCCAGCGGGGCAGACGAGATGCCGTTTCGACACATGGTCCCGATCATTGGGTCGGCCCCTCGCTCCAAAAGCAAACTCACCAACTCGAAGTTACCTGAACCAGGATGACAAGTTCAATAAGTACATCGACTCAAGAATGGTAGTTAAGTAAGATTGTGTGAATATTTGGCTCAAAATCAACCATCTATAATATTATAATGCTCTTAGATGTGAGATAAAAACAGGATAATGTCATATTCTGCAATAATACAGCACTGAAAAAGGAGCTATTCTGAAAATATGGAGTCTCATTACTTTTGATATTCAATTACTTTCTGTGGATTACACTGAGTGACAGATATGTGCATCTTTGAAAACACAGTCAATAGTTGTAGATAAGAAAAGTCTGTAAAGTAGTTCAAATTAGCTCCAGGTATGTTATACTGTCATGTCATGCTATGCTATGCTATGCTATGCTATGTTATGTTATGTTATGTTATGTTATGTTATGTTAGGCTATGTTAGGCTATGCTATGTTATGTTATGTCACGCTATGCTATGCTATGCTATGCTATGCAATGCTATGCTATGCTATATTACGTTATGCTATGCTATGCTATGCTATGCTATGCTATGCTATGTTATGTTATGTTATGCTATGTTATGTTACAATTCTTTCTTTATGGGAGGGTTTCATTTCTTTATAAATATACAAGCGACATTTTTTGATTTATGACTGAAAACAAGTTTATTAAATTGTTTTTTATGCTTTCTGCCCTTTGATGCAAACCTTTTTGTTATTTTAACCCATTTAAAAGTTTCCTGCAATTAGGTGTATGGAGACAGAAGTTGATGAGATAACAGATTCAGGTATTAAACAGATTAACAGACCCTGAATACACTATCAGTGTTTATTCTACAGTAAACTAACACGTTTATTACACTTACACATTAATGCATCAGTAACGATGTTCCAATAACATCTTATAACATTTATATATCTCTAATAACTTCATCTTTTGATATCTTAAATTTGGCTGATGATACTTTTACTTGTAATAAAGACTTCTACAGATCTACAGACTTAAGAATTCTTCCATTGCTGCTGAAATTGTCCTGAAAATGCCTTTCTGAGTCTCTGTAAGTCGTCCTGTTGACGAGCGCAGCAACATAAACACAAACCCTCCACATCCCTTTCCACATTCACTGAATTCCACACGGCTGCTTTGAATGAAATCAGGTGACTGCAGCAGCTCTGTTGAGCACTAAACGAATCACAACTAATCCCCGACGCTCTCCGGCCAAACGTCAAAACAACACAAACTCCTTCAGGTTCCAGTTCACACATTTTATTACTGACACAGGCGGGACGCACTACCTCTGTTCCAATCGGCTGGAATGTGCCCTGAATTCCTGGATACTCTCACTCACTTATTGTAGCTTTTATACCCCAGTAAAGTCGATACGGCCGTACAGTAAAACTGAACCTGCGTTAAACAATTCTGTGCACGGAAAACTTTCTCAGTCGGTGCTATTCATTAACAAAATTAGCTCTGGGATTGTGGTCTTTACTTCCTCTACATTATTTATAATTTAATGAGTGGGATGTTAATAGTGCTCATTATCCGTGGCTGCGTGTTTTAATCACCCGTTACCACGGCAACGCGGCTGCCTACACCTTCCTTAGGTCCCCGAATGCAACAGGGAGGGATTTCGCCACAGTGTGTCTGCGTTTTTAAATACTGCGATCGTTTACCACTTGTTTGAGATCTTTCATCGGGGTTTAATTAAAAAAGAGGCGGCGTTGAGAGCTCGATTACAAAAACAAGTCAAACACTGGGCAATATGTGACGCATTTAAAGGAGCAGTCTCACATTTTTTTCTAGTTCCCGAAGGGATCTTACCGAACGTCTGTGTTTTTCAGTCGCTAAGCAAAAACACGATTGATCGGTTGCACTGATGGAAAAAAGCAACACCAACACGACTTTATTAGATTGTGCACTTTTCTTTCACCTTAAACGGAGCCAGGCTAGCTGTTTCCATCTGTTTCCAGTCTTTATGCTAAGCTATAGCTAACCAGCTGCTGGCTGTATAGAGATTAGAGCAGAATCGATCTTCTCAGGGTGCAAAATAAATATTGGGAGTTTTATATCAGTGAGTTTTATTAGTGAAATCTGGTCAATAAAAAACACGGATGGCTTTGGTTGACTTAACAAGTGCAGCATCTACATGGTGTGATGGTAAGTTTGTGATCCGCCAATAAACAGAGAAGAAGAGGAAGTTTTGACAATCCTGTTAAATTGTTAAATCTTTGCTCACTACATCAGAGCCTTAAACTTAATGTCTTAAAAAAACAAAATATGCTATTATTGGTTATAATCTTCTAGTTATCAGCCAATGGAAGCAGGCAATTATCAGTTATCTGCAGCAGCATGTTGTGCATCCATGCAAGAAAGCAACTACGCTTCCAGAAAATGTAAGACCGTTCCTTTAGATGCACATTTATCTCTGCGCCGCGGAAAGATTCTGGCCAGTTTTTAAATCACATTTTGATTGAATTAAAAAAAAAAAAAAAACGCCTACTGCAGGCTGCACAGCAACACACTCATGAGGAGCAGCGTTTCAAATCCACTGCAGTCTTCGCTCTCAGATACTAATTGAACGTGATAAATTAATTTGATGATGCTTTGCAGAGTGGGAATGCCTTCTGGTGAGCTCTTCCGACTCGAGCGTGTCACGACTAATCCTTTACACGCCGCGTTGAGAATGTGACGACACTCGGGTCGGAATGTGAGAGGAGGAGGATCCACAGGTCTGCCGTGGAGATTGGGTGTGATTGTACCTGCGGCGGCGGCCAGCTGAAGGGGGGTCTCTGTGTAGTTCTCCGCCCCATCCTGCAGGGCGCCCTCCACATTCGCTCTGTTATCCAGCAGCAACTGTGGCGGATAGTGGAGCGAGGGGGGGGAAGGATGGAGAGGGGAGGAAAGGGGGGAGGGGGGGAACAAACCAGGAGGGAGAGTAGGGAGGAAGAAAACAGGCGAGGGAGAGAGTGTGTTACACTCAGGCTTGGCCAGAGGAAAAAAGCCTCAACTGTTGGAAACCTAAACCGGCTCATTTAGAGACTGTGCTGAGCTCTGGACACTAAACACACTCCATCTACACTCGCTCATTAGCTCCTGACTGCTGGGCTCATTGTTGCTGCCGACTCGCCTGAGCTGCGAGAGAAACAATCAGATTGGCTCCTTCTTCTTCTTCTTCTTCTTTTTCTTCTTCTTCTTCTTCTAACCCCCCCACCCCAAAAAAAAACCCCATCTGATTGCGGTGGTGCAGATTAATTATTCAAAAAATCCTGAGGGCGACGCTGTTCATCAGGCTCTCAGCCGGTGTCAGCTCGCACAATAACTGCTGCACTGCAATGTGTTTTATATTAAAAAATGAGCAGAAAACACTGAAATCTGGCATCCTCCAGGCTGCGAATCAGGCTGGCTGAGCTGTGCTCTGCTTAGTTTGCCTCCGGAAGTTTCTCCCCGCTCCTGCAGGATTCAGTTATAGTGAAAAAAACCAAGAGGGAGGGCCGCTGCGTGACTCATCTACACATCTTTAGAGCATACATTATTAAAAACAAACTTAATCTGGAGAGTTTGTCTCGTCCTCTCCGCATAACTGAGACACTGACTGCACAGATAAGGACCAAGAAGGAGAAATGAGAAATCAAAATCATCATCATCATTGTAATCGTCATTTTTGGTGCAAAGGTCAGGGCCACAGGTGAATGGTTACAGGTGATAAACGTCACTACCTGCACGACAGGGACGTGTCCGTGTAACACGGCGAAAGTGAGTGGCGTCCCCTGGCGCGTTTCAGGATAAACTGAGGGGTGCTTGTTTACTGTGCTTGGCACCTGGGAAGTCATAGGTGAAGTTCAGGGAGAGAGATATACAGCCATTAACATTCACAGCTCAGGGCGGGGGAGGGGGGGGAGATAGGAGGAGGAGGAGGAGGAGGAGGAGGAGGAGGAGGAGGAGGAGGACAGCGAGAAGCAGTAAGCAGAGGAGGGCAGGGTGGCAGAGGGAGATTTTTCCTCTTGAGTTTCACAGAAAAAAAAAGAGATCTTGAGCAGCTCGACTCCTACGTCTCATCTCAAACCCTCACTCTGAAAAGTTGGAGCGTCTATCTGCCCGGGCACGGCTGTCTGACCACACGCTCCACTATCTCCATCTTTTAACGGTGTTTCGTTTCAAAGAGGGGGGGAGTAACAAAACCAGAGAGAAACACACACACACACACACACATACACAACACTGGCACGGACTACAAACACTGACAAAGTTGTGGCGGTGCTGACTCATGAACAAAGCGGCGTCGCAGTGACACATTAAAACAGCCGTGTTGTTCTGGGAGTTTCTAAAGTGGCTTCATCAGCGAGGAAATTATAGAAATTATTCCAAAAATGTCGCCCGGAGGAGAGGCCCGTCTCTCTCTCTCTCTCTCTCCGCCAGACGTTTTAATGTAATGTCACATTTCATTTGAGCTCTGATGCTAAACATCAGTGGGACTGTTAGTGTTTTCTGTGCGCTCGCTGATGAATTATTAATTGCTTTTTCGTAATGTAAGGAGGTTTCAGTCACTGACGGCCACTTTACAGGAGCACTTTAACAAAACGCTTTAAAACAGAGGCAGCGTTTCTACCAGCGATGCTCAACAGTATCTGCTTACTTAATTAAAAATCAAATGGAGGTTTTCTAACTCGCCCCGCAGGCTTTTTTAAAAAAAATCCATGCAGATAGTTTAAGTTTTCAGTCGTCACCTTAACACGAAGGAGGTAACTGGGAAATATATTTTTAGTTGCTGTGTCACGACCCTCAGACGCTCTGAGCTGTTCTCCCAAAGAAAAAAAACCTGTTGACATTAAGGTCGGCCGATTATCTCGGTCAGTGGTTTGTAGCTGTTTTTGGTTTGTGACCCCTTTAAGATGCAGAGAAATAACAGTAAAATCTATTAAACCAAATAGTTGTGGCGGTAGATGAGTAATTAAAGAGATTCTTGGGGTATTAATGTGAGAATTGAGCTCAATTCTGAGTTCTGATTACTCAGCGTGTGGTCTCACATCGTAACTGCCACCATAGTTGATCTTTCTCCTGCCTGTAAGTAGTCGTCGTCGTGTGCATGATTTCTTTGAAACACGTGGGTTTAACGAGAACTTTAAGCTGTAATTTCTTTCCTTTTCCTCGGCCTGGTGACCCATCTAGATTAAAAACAGAAATATTTCTCCAAATACTAAACGAAGACGAGGGAGGAACGTAAAATGTCACCTGTCCCTTTTTCCACTGGCGGTAAAAGGTTAATGTGATAACCTTTCACACAACTTTACCAGCTAACAGCATTTTATTTATGATGGGATAAGGAATACAAACATTAAGGAAAAGTCAGCAGCATTGTGTGTAATTACCCACCAATCTCAATTCATTTCTCGATTTTCTCTGTAATCACCCAATTATTTCTGGTTTTCCTCGGTTGCTACAAGCTGTCAGTATCCTGATTTTGACTTTTAGTCCTTCGCTGTACGAGCAGCCTGTAAATCATCCTCATCACAAGAGTTTGTGCCTCCACATCGGCAGCAGTCACATGTGTAATTACATGTTTGGCTGCACAACGCTGAGCTCGACCGGCTCGTGTTTTCTTCTGCACCTTTCATATAAAACGCTGGTGGAGATTGTGTAGAGTTGAGACGGCGCGACACGTTTAGAAAAGACTGCGTTACCTCTCCTGCAGTCACCGCTCTCTGCTAAGTTAAATAAATGTAATAAAGCCGAATGCGCGGCAGTCGTCTGCTCGTCCGTAATGAGAGAAGGCAGAACAAACTAAATAACAATGAATCACCTGACTGTAAAACTTCAGTCCTGCTTTAAACACAAACGCTCTAATGTGTGTCTGTCATGTCCAGAAATGAGAATTCAGTCCTCATGTACACACCGTTGAACAAACACAGCTAAAAAAACATAAAGAAGCTCAATTCGGACTTTATCCACGTCTCCAAAAGCCCCAAGATCCAAATGGATTTGAGAAGACGAAATTTATTTCCATCTTTTAATGCCGAAATCTTCACTGTAGCTGCTAAACTAAAAGGTACTTGACCGTGCGTGAGGGGTGTAAATAACTTCTTATTTAATCAATTTGGGATCCTGGTGGAGACTCATGGAGGATTTCACTGGACAAGCTGTCAGGAGCCATTTTTATAAACGTTTTTAGTTTTATTTCTACGTTCTGAAACAAACCTGCAGATTCTCAGCGAGCAGAGAGAAAGTGCATTCTTTCAATGAATGTGAAAAAAATCAGCTTTTTAACTGTTCCAACAGTAGGAAGAAGAAGAGAAACACATTTTCGGCTGGAGGGGGTCTTTAAGTATAAATCCAGTGGACGTTTTGAACAAGTTCAACCAAAAGAGGGATTTTTGGCTTCTCGGGCTGTTTGTGTTGAAAGACTTTTAGAGCCCCGGAGAGGTAAAAGCAGCGTAGGAAGTATGAAACGACAAACATATTTTGACAGAGATGCTCTTTTCTTTTTTTTTCTTTAGTCACGTCCGACCCTGCGGATATATATTTGGACACTGTTTGGAGTCCTGACCGCCAAAATGGGGACAATCGTTTTGGAAAGAGTGATTGAGGAGAACAAACACATTTCTATTTACCTCCAACGCATTGATGAGATCTAAAAAAACGATCTGAACGGCGTTATTATGAATCCTACAGATTTTTTTGGTTACTCTGCCTCTGATTGGCTCATGTTTGACGTTTCCGTACGACAGAAAGGAGGCCGAACAGGTTGGTGTGTTTACCGGGGAAACTAAACCGCCGTATCAGGACCGCAAGAACAACAGACATCAGCACGCTATTTTGAGTCAAGCGTGGAGAACACAGCCAACGAAAGCAGCCAATCAGAGGCAGAGTAGTGCAGGCCGCCTCCATAATATAACACACATCTGCCTTGTGTTTGTGTGTGTGTTGTAATTTGGGGGCACTGATCCCTTTAAACATTTCAAACACGATCAAATTGAACACCGCTTTATTGCCTCAGAGTCAACACACCTGCACTAAGAACAAGCACTAAACCCATGGAGCAATCACAACAGTCAACAATGAGGTCACTGTGGTGGAGGAGAGTCCATGAAGCGCGTCAACGCCGGGACACCAACACTAAAAGCAGCCGCACACACAAACACACACACGAGACGCTGCAGAGACAAAACCGGGATTTATAACAACAAGACTTCACTGTTATTAGTGCAGTGAAGTTCATACTTACAGTCTGGGGATAGTTACACTAAGTGCACACACTTGTACAACAGTGCTGAATTATTAATGTGCTTTAAAGCAAACTGCTGCTGAACATCTACGGTGTAAAATATGATGAAGTATCTGCCTGCGCTGACAGACTATCAATGAGTTATTATTCCGTAGCAGAGAAGAGACAAACTAGCGTGTTTTTTTGTGTGTTTTTTTTACTGTGCAAATAAAGAATTCCTCGCTCGTTACGTTTCGGTGCACTTCATGTAATAAGCTGCCAGGAGAACAGAGGGCATGCCGACAGCAGCAGGTGGGACGATGAAGACAGAGAAAGGGGGGGGGAGGGGGAAAGAGCAACACAAAGTGGGTTTTTCAAACACACAACAAATGTAAATGAACATTTTACAGACAACGAACGAAAAAAAATGTGGAATAAATGTGACACCGGGAAAAAGACTCTCGGCGGCGTCTCGCGAGCACTGACCTCGCTGTTGATGTCGGCTCCGGCGTCCAGCAGCATCTGGACCATGGCCTCGTCGCCGCGGACGCAGGCGTACATGAGGGGGGTCATTCCCTGTGGGAGGAAGGTTCAGGCTGGATTAATCATCGCCGCGCCTGATGTGCTTTCCGACAGAGGAAAAAAGGTGACGACCTCTTTTTGTGGGCAACTTTTTGGGGCGTTTTTTCCAATCAGATGGAGCAGCTGGAGATTGTGAGAGGTGAGAAAGAGAACGGCCAACACGGAGCAGAGGGGCCGAGGGGCCCGGAGTCAAACCGAGGCCACTGCCAATATGAATCAGCTCTGGTACCTGATGTACTTCTTATTTGGGAAAAAGCCCTTTTCAGCAGCACGGAGTCAGAGGCCAGTAGTGTGATAAAACTGTGATTTACAGGGAATCTAATCCCACTGCAGCTCTTTGTCCATGTGGTAGTGTGAAGTGACAGTCAGAGGAACCAAAGACCTGAGAACCTTCAATGTATTAGTGCCCCTTTATTTATCGCAATCCCAAATGATTCCATGAACAATGTGGATTTTTGGTCTTCTGTAACGAGCTCACCAACAGTTCGTTCCAAAGGAAACCTACAGAAAGTTCTGATGTTATAATAAACCTCCGAAGTGCCACATCTGCTTAACATCCCCTGAAGATTGCACTAAAATATCCTCAGTGTTCAGACGCAACATACGACCTGTTTCTCCCTCATCAATCAGAAGCGCTTCCGTCAGCAGCTCGCAGGCTCTAATTTTCCAGACACGATCGCGGCCGCCTCAAAATAACCGTATTCTGGACCGGCAGTGACAGCAGAAGTGGGCTGTGAAACTCTCGACGTAACATTTTATACCTCCACATGCCACCGCGTGCACCGAGCGCTCCCCTGAGCCCCGACGCGCCCACGCACATTATGCTCCCGAGCTGCAGGGCCAAGCTGCAAAGTATGAGAGGGAGAAAATAACAAGAGAACTTTTACTGCAAGTTCTCCGTCAGACGGATCCGGACCGAGACAAAGAGCGTTTTGGACGAGCCTCCATAAAAACAGACTTCAGTCATATGTCTGATTTGGGCCATTACGTTCGACAAAGGCCTTTTACGACCGCCTCATAACGCATCGAGGCACTTTATGTTGAAGACTGATGTCCCTGTGCGGTGATTCATCCTTAAATATTTCCTGGACGGCGATCTACTTAATCAGCAGACGGATGAGGAGCGATAGATGAGTTCAAATGTGTCTCGGTCGAGATGACGGGCCGTTAACGCTTTCCGGTCTCTTGCACCATTTAACTGGTTTTACAAGTGAATAAAAAAAAAGAGGCCTCTGCTTTTTATTTATGTGGAAGAAAAGTGTCAGTTCTTTGCTCATAAGGGCCTGAAAATACTGAGAACGAACTCCAGTCGAATAATCTGACTGAATGTGGGATAAATCAACCCGGCAAGAGCATAAAACCTTTATGTTTACCAGAAGACGAGGCTCAGTCCAGAAGTGAATCCTGCACGTCTATTGGTTTTTAGAGTATCTGAGTAGAAACCTGCCAAGAGTTTCGTAATTGAACTTAACCAAGCGCAGCGTTCTGACGTCGGAATATCTGATTGCGCAATTAGCTTCCACTTAGCAGCGCCAGGAAGAACCGATATTTCCATCGACTGGGGGGAAGACAGGAAAATCCCAAACGGCAGCGACTCTTTGATGCGGTGAGGCTGAGATATCGACCCGCTGATCAAACCAAACCCATCAGAGACCGGCTCAGGAAAAGTGCTGCAATATCAGCCACAAATGGAACAATTGATTATTTGACTTTTTCTTTGTTGGATTAACATCAGGAATCTATAACACAGATCTAAACTCTGAACAGCCTCTTAGACCCCATAGTATTAATACCATGTATAAGAAAAGGTGTTTTCCCTGCACCTGAAATAATCATGTCGTAGAGCTCGATTTGTGTTTGAACCCCCACGTTTGTGGTCTGAAGGTGAAAACTGAGTCGGTAAAATACGAGAAAGTTCTGCACTTTTGGAGACGATCTCCAGTGTTTCAGCCTGTTGGACCGGCTCACCCGCATCAGCTCACGGAGGCAAAAATAACATCTGTGCAACATCAGCACCCGTTAATCCTGCCCTGCTGCTGACAGCTGATAAGATGTTACCAAAAAAAAACTGATGAGCGTCCGAAATATTGGAAACTGTGCTTTATATTTGTGCAAATCTGCATCATGCATCACTTCTTCACGTCTTTGTACAGTCGACTATCTATCTATCTATCTATCTATCTATCTATCTATTGCTCCTTTAGATATCTATATTTTTCTTGAGAATTTCCATTTTCTGCTACTTTATCTGTCTCCTTCTTTGCCGATTTAGTTTATTAGACTAAATATTATCAACAACTTAATGGAAACTTATTATCATAGATAAAGTTGAAACTTTATTGATCCCCGAGGGGAAACACGCCAGTATGTAAACTTCATAAACACATTAACGCATCAATATTCATATCTTTATTCTAATGATATTCTAATAATCTCACAATAAACTCAAAGTGACTTTTGATGCAAAAACTTTGATACTTAGCTTGTATTTCTACACTGTGTTTACTTAAGCACACAGTTTTTCATTTCTATTCGCATGAAGACACAAAGAAACCGACAATCTCATGTAGTGAATTTTGAAAAGTTGCATCGTGTTGTGAGAATTCAGCGTCCTGCGTGACTCATCAGAGCAGCCGGCGCGAGTGTGAACCGGGAAGCATTGGCAGGTATGACTTGTTAGAAATTCAGCTCTCCGCTCTTTCCTGTGTAGGTGTGCGATTGCGTTTACAGGAGTGGGTGTGAAGTGCCGGACCTGTTCGCTCATGCTGTTGATGCCATCGGGCCCCAGCAGGTTCACGGCCTGCTTGACCAGGTCCGTCCGGCCGCAGTTGAGCATCCTGAATCCCAGATCCTGCAGGAACTTGGCCTCCGTGGAGGCGGCGTCCAGCTTCCTGGTGGCACAGAAACAATCCTCCGCCCTGCAGATGGGAAAACAGCAGATCCATTACTGCGATTACGAGGCAGCTTATCTCAGAAATTGATTTTTTTGAGATCCCTGGGTGCTCGTCTGAGGGGGGAAACACAAAAACCACTCGGCTGTTCGCAACTTCTACTCAACTTTACTTCAAGTATCGAGCACTTTGCATCAATTCACTAATGTTTGCATTCACCAACTTCTGCTGCTCTGCTTCCTTCATTTCCTAAAGTAGCTTTTCTCCAGGTAAGACTTTCGCTCTGACTCATTATTACTCATTCGCGTCTCCCGTAAAGCCTCTTAATCCGAGCCGCGAGCAGCTGTCACAGCAGACACTTCCACCAGGTCACGTAGGAACTTTTTTTCTCGATGTTCGTCCGGTATACGTGACAATTATATCCCACATATGTAAGGAGATGATAATTGGCAACTCACACCTCTCGGCGTCTCGTTTATTATTTCTCTGCGAGCATTTTGAAACGCGATAAGAGCCTTAACCCACTGACACCAACACAAGATCAGCGTCAGCTGCAGCGTGACGAACACGCCGCATGGTTACGTGACTGCTGGGGTGATGGAGGAAGAGGAAGAAGGAGAGAGAGAGAGAGAGCGGGAAGTTACAGAGAGAGGATTTATCCCCGAGTCACAAAGCCAGCAGATTAGTTACTGCTGTCCATTTAAAGCGGGACGAACACACTTCATTAAGTCACTTCCAAACTTTTAACTGAGACATTACAGTTCGACAAAAAGTGCTTTTTCAGGATGCTAACTTATGCTTCCGCTCTCCTCCTGTGACCAAGAGATCAAACATTCCAGTCTCTTAAAGGATAAGTTCACCAAAAAATGAAAACTCAGTTTGTTATCTGCTCGCCCTTGGAAAGGTGATGTGACGCTTCGTAGTCGTCAAAACATTTCTGGAGCTTCACAGCTAAACAGTGTCGCAGCTTTCTCCTAAACAACTTAAGAAGAAGAGGGACTTAAACATGTGAAAAAACATGAAAATGACTCCATACAGCTCTACGGAAGCCTCAAGATCTCAAATTGATTTGTTAAAACATTATTTACGAGCTTGACGCACAGTGACGTTAAGATTTTGGCCTAAAAATGGTTGTAAATGATGTCTTAGTAAATCAATTTTGGAACTTCTGGAGTGTTCATTTTCTTGCCCCAGTCAACTTCATCTCATCTACTTCAGATCACATCATCCTTAAAGCTGCTCACATGACTCAAATATATAGTTCCAGAACATTATTGGACTTCTGCTGACCAGAACCACCGTGTCGTTGTACTAAGGGTCAGGATGATTAACGCATCATTTCCCAACACTCTGAGCTACACAACCAGAACAGCACAGTTATTAACTTTAATAATGACGCCTGAATTACGCAAAGTGTGACGACTTGTTGTTAGTCACTTGTACTGAGCGTGTCGGAGCGCCACGACCGAGACAGAACGGTTACAAAAGGTTCTGCTATTGTGCTGATAAAGAGACTGAGTGTCAAAGTGGCAAATTACTGATGGTTGAAAAAAAAAAGATCTTTAAAATGTTGTTTTTTGCTTGCGAAGAAAGAACATTTTAAAGAGCCTTTTTTTGTGGGTTTATAACGAGCACATTATCATTAGTTAGATCTTTGAGTACACACTCTTATAAGGTTGGAGCGCGTGTAGATGACCGGACCTTTTGTTCAGCCTGGACTTGAGCTACAGAGTTCTGGATGAAAGTTTGAGACTTTGAGACGTGAGAAAGACTTTTAACACTGGACCTTCTTCGCTCACTGAGGTTTAACTAAACCGGACAGATTATCTCTGCCATCGTGAGCAGCTAGAATCTGTTATCGCGTCCTCACTTTATTTGTCGCGGTTCGCAGTCCACGCCGGGGAGCAGCAGCCGGGCCGCCTGCCTCACGTCGTCGCTGTCCACGGAGAAGCTTCGCCGATGCTCCGTGTGGGCGACCGCCACCCGGATCCACTCCATCAGCGGCGGCAGCACCAGGAACGGCCTGCAGGGGGAAACAAAGGTTCAGGAAAAGACACGCAAAATGTCATTTCACGCAAACAACTGTAGGAGTACAAAACCCCCGAAACAAATTCTTTCTATCACACTTCAAACATTTTGGGTTTTTCACATGACAGATTCCAGTTTTCTTCTGAGTTCCTCTCGCTTGTTTGACGCCGGGCTCTTTGGGGAAATAACTCGAGTCAGGATTTAGCAACATTTTCATCAGAATCTGATGACGGCTGGTGGTTTTGTTCGCTTCGATCAATCAAAACTGATTAAACCAAACCGAGACAATCCTGATAACGAAGACTAGTTCAGTCTCTGAGGGTCAAACTCAAGTACTTACAATCTGCAGCAGGTTGTTGGAGCTTTAACTTGCAGGATAAATGTTTACTATGTGTATTATATGTACAAAAACAGAAACAAAGACTAGTTTACATTAACATATGTAGAAACACAGTTTAACAGTTCATACCAAGATACAGTGTCATGATTAATACAACCTGTTTATGTCAAAATACATTTTTCAAATTGATATCATCACTTTTCACATAAAATCACTTAATGAAGACTGCGGTCCAAACGCTGATAGCCACAAACTTTGTAATTAAAGATGCCCCCACAGATAACTGGAAAAGGCAGCTACGCCAAATCAATATTCATAATTTACAACTCAGATCAGGCCGGAGCAGAAAGAGATCTAGACGCTGCAACCTCCCCAAAAGCTGTTATTACCTCCTTTAATCAAAATCAGTAATGGGTCCTGCCCGCCTGACATGTTCATATTTCATCATTTTCTTTCCAAGACTCGTGTGAGTGTGTGTGTGTGTGTGTGATCTCTAATCACCCAACCTGTAAATCACCTCATCTTTCTCCCGCAAACACACACATACACACAGATGTTCATCTGTCGGCTATTTATCTTTCTCCCCCCTCGTCACAGTGCAACAGCAGCAGAATTCAGGTCAGTCATTCATCAGATGTTTAACCCCTTTACAACGGCTCGCACGCAGAACCAGCTGCTGCTGGGTTCTACATAAAAAAAAACACCTCCTCATGATGTCACTTGTAAACCTACTGAGTCGCTCCACATAATAATATAAACATATACTACAATCAGGGATCTTTTTTAAAGGAGTTGCCAGTAAAATTCCTGAAATAAACCACAGATTTGCCTTAAAGAGCTTTAAAATCTGCACAGCACTCTTCTATTCACCCTCAGTCCAACCTCGTTTAGCCCATTAGCCAGGTAGCTAATCAATACATTAGCGTATTTCCAGCACCAACTGGACTACTGACCAGCTGTCAGTTAGTCACCTTAAATCAAATCTCTGGAGGTATAGAGTGAATCTTAGGCTATAAACAGGCTCCACTGCGGCGTCGCCACCACTAAGTGTCTTACTACACAATTACTATACACGTTTTCTATATATTGATAAATCTACATGTTAGCACCCACATTTATAAGACATGTAAGACCTTTATGATCAAACTGTGGGACATTTAATGATGTATTTTATGTTGTGGAACGAAACGTTTCGACATCTTAAGCTTGTGGTAACGACGGACCTTATTTGAGAAATTATATTTTAGAAAATTATTGACCGGACGTGCAAAAAAGGAAACTGGTTTCAGATTTAACTGGTTTTAGGACGACAAACTACCTCTTCATACCCCTCGGATAGCTTCGGTTGATGCTAGCAGTCGGTTTAGTCGCCCTGAGCTCCATTTTAAGAGGTGAACATCTGGTAGACCTGCACTCTTATTTGATTTGTTCACAATAAGGATGTTCTGTATCACAAAAACAGAAACACTTGTGTGCCATCGGCAGCGAGGCTCATCCTCTCAGACTCATTAATAACAGTCCTCTTCTGTACGTTAGCGAGCTAATGACCAACAGAACCGAGTGTGTCTTATGTTCTTTGTGCCGAGCTCGGCCCTTCAAGCAGGTCATTGTTGGATAGCCACACTTCAGAAACCTCTTCTTTCACAAGGTTCTCATTAAGCACATATAAAAAGACATTTCTTTCATTTATTACACTGAGCAAATATGACTTTGCCTCTTTTATGAACTCTGACAACAAAATGTTCCTATTCTACCAAAAAAAAGCATTAATTATGTCGGAGTCAGGGGTGATTCTGACTCACTGGATCTGAGTCGAGATGATAATGAAAGTCCTTTAAGGCTTTTAAACCCCCGCAGCAGTCTCGGATGCACATTAGAAAACCTTAAAACACTACATTAAAGGGGCTTAATTCTATTAGTCAGTTAAATCATGTTATGAATCCATCAGCGAAGGTCCCCGTAGAGCTTTTCTCCCTCGTGACCCTCTGGCAACCATCATTTCCTTAAAAAAATGATCTCAAACAGAACCCGGGTCCGGCTGAGAGGAACCATTTGGGACTGTTGTGTTTACCGTGTACACAGCTGCCTTGCTCCTTCTGTAAATTTGCAGTAAGCACATGTTTAATCAAGGCGGCAGCTTTTAGATATTGACACGCCGTGTTTGACTTGTCTGCATTTGCGTTTGCATCAGTTTCTTCAGCCCACATCAGAGCCGCGCTTGTCTTTACACCTACAGTCTGCCAGGAATCTGAACCCCCAGCGGGAGTTTTTTTAGAATAAAAGCAAGGTGCTGTTTAGCAGCCGGCTGACTAATGTGACAATTATAACCTCCCTCCCCCTTTTCTCTCAGAGCCGCTCGTTCTCTCGCTGATGGCTGCTTCCCGAAAGACATATACACCATTCTGGGTTTGAGAAAGAGGGAGGCCCGGTCTGGAATGAAAACACGGAGGGTAATGCTATCCATCGACGCCGACAGCAGGCCTGTGGCGACAACCAACACCCAGAGCTGCCAGAGGAAAAGAAAGAAAATCCTTCACGGGAGTAAAACGCCTGCGCCAACACACTGAATTTATCTTTAACTGTAATCTACCTATCATCTTTCTTATAAACTTCAAAATGTGGAGCAATGAACCAATTATCATCCTCCGATCTCAAGTCATTCCAGCCTTTTATTTCCATTCAATCCTTTTTTTTTTACCTCACAAAAAGCTTATCTGAAGCCGTACAAATCAGCCCCTAAAAGATTATTTTATCTCATTAAATCATATTCCACCTCCCCTTTTTTTTCCTCCCGCTGTGTTACTCGGGCCCTTTTTTCTACTCGTCTCCAACCTTTCGGCTGAATGCTAAATAGAGAGTTTTCCTCTCCGGGGACCCGGGAGCCTGCTGACATGTCACTCCGCCTGACATTCCCTTACGCTCCCCAGGGTCGTCAGGAAGGAGTTTTTATCTCCTCACAGCGGAGGAAAAGATGTTGGAATATCTGTCCATCCGTCCATCCGAGTGAAGTCCCTCTGGTTCCCATCAATCTGCTCGCTGCCCGGGGAAGTGTCAGCGACGACCAGCCCACGCAGCATCTTCCAGGACCGCTTGTGGGGCTGAAAAACTTGCGCAAGGAAAGTAGGAAATGTCTGTCTCAACCTTAATAACAGATGGAATTATTCGAGCTCGGCGGTGCCACTAACTGACAGAGGCAATATGGTTGAAAGGATGGATGTGTCTGGCCATTAAGACGGAGGGGCTGTTGGAGTTTGTGCCCGCTGAACGAAGTGCTCCTGCAGAGTGCCAGAAATGTGGCTGACGGATGTTTTCGGGAGATTGGATTCTAACCTATGCAAACATTTCTCCGAGATAGAAATCGTCTTACAGCTCGATTTAAAGCTTGACAGGCGGAGCGCATGTCATAGCGCGCGAGTTATCTTATTGACAGCATCGACGGCAAAGGAAGGAAGAAGAAGGAATTCTTGCAGAAAAGTCTCCTTTTTTTTCTGAAAATCAAGACTTAATATGTCATAAGTGTCCGCCAAGGCCTGTGGCATTTAAAAACTACTGCTTTTCTATTCCTCGATTTCAAAGCCCTGGTGTACAAAACCTTTCCGTTATCCTTGACAACTGGTAGAGAGTAAAACAAGGCATTATAGAAAACATTAACGGATAAGAAGAAACAGTGTGATGCAGCAGTTAAAGACAGCGTGAGAACCTGAACAGTGTCCACATGATGCCAAAACTTTGATTTTAAAGCCTCCGTTAACGGTCGTCTCCTCTATCAAACATCCGCATCCTCACCGTGCCGCATTATTATAAAACTACGAGGCTGTTTATCTTCAGCATTATCGCGTGGTCGGATCTCACCTCCCTGCTCTGTATGCAAACGCACACGTCCATCACAAATGGACACAAGGGAAAGAAAACAAGTTAATGGAGAACATACTGTATGCCGAATTCACAAGAAGGCCCAAGTGATAAAGAATTTGCTTAGACAGCATTTTCACAAAGTTTATGGAGTTCCTCCTGATGCAACAACTCACTAAATTGAGTGATTTTAAGAGGGAGTCTGGGGAATTTCTTTCCCGCTTCACCGTCCTGCTCCTTTGCCATCTGCTGTAGTCAAAAACCTTTTCAAACTGCTGTTACTAACAACTAGATTTAATTCATCCCGGCCTTTCAGATTAATACAGAAACATGAACTTGTTGCCTGCTATTTACTGTGATATCATTACATAGTCTGACCTCTCAGCACCCTCAGCTGTGACTGTGTGTTAGGCATCACAGTTTATTCACCACTTGTATTTGAACCTTTCTGGCTGATAGAATGTAACATTCTGTTGATAAACGTAGACATCATCAACTAGACTTTGAGTTAATGTGAAAAACCCTGAATGTATCGGTGATGTAGCACTCTTTATTCAGGTTATGTGTCCTTTGGAGGCTCCAGTGACTGAATTAGGACACAGCTTTTTGCCTCTACCTCCTGAGTTTTCAACCATTGAGCCAATTAGATTATTTATGAGCCGAGGTGGGAAATATGTGCAATAAAACGCCGGCGATTTAATCGGTGGAAAACCAGAGAGCCGTTATGTGGAGAGAAATGTGGCTGAAGGGAACGAAATAATCCAAATGCGCCACAAATAAAACGGCATAAAAACTTTACCTTAGCCGAGAGAAAGAAGACATCATATCACCACAGTTTTTAGCTGAACAGCCAGCGTAAGAGCTGCATCGTGTTCCGGACTCACCTCTCGGTCTGTAAGGTGACTTTGGAGGGCTCGACGTTGGGGTTCTCCCACTCCATCTGTGGGCAGTGCATGAAGTAACACAGGGTGTAGAGGGCCTCGGGCTCCCAGTGCACCGTGGTGCTGGTGGCCTTCTGGTGGACCGGGGTCCCGTTGCTGGGGTTCTTGATGTGCAGCGGCTGGAGGTGGTGCATGGCCCGGGATACCAAATCACCTGGAAGGTAATATTCAGACATGAGAGCAGTGCATGCATCATGTGATAACGATAAAGGCATGGAAATAACACAGCTGAAGGTTGTAAGAAATAGTTTGAATTCAAAGGGAGCTCCAAAACTGTAGCGGGCAGCATATCCCGCTAACTGCTGCTCCGTATACTGGACTTGTTGCTGTTAGCTGCAGCTATCTGACATTTTGTTTCCTTTTAGTTCACAGCATTCGTACATATTGGTAGTAATCATATACTCTTGGTGACTCTTTGTCTTTAGCGACTAGCTGCCGTTAGCAAGGAGCTCAGTTAGCCAACTACGCTACGCCAGTGATATCTCTCCCTCTCTTAATTAAAAAAAACAACATTTTGTGAGTTTATTTTGTTTACTTATTGGACTCTTGTGGTAAAAAGTCGTTTTATGGGACAGGATGAAGCTGAACACTGATGAAGCTACAGCTTAGAAGCTGGTTAGCTTAGCTTAGCACAAAGACTGGAGACAGCTAGCATATAACGCCTGTAAAGTGGCAAATTCTAGTTTTTATGACTAACAAGGTAAAACCTGGTAATTAGTGAGAGTTAGCCAGGCTAGCTGTTTCCCCTCATTTACAGTCTTTGTGCTAAGCTAGGCTAATCATCTCCTGGCTCTGGCTTCATAATATAAATATGAGAGATGTGTTGATCTCAATATCAACTTTTATCTAGACCTGTCTGTAGTGATTAGTTTCCATTAGCAAGTAGTTCAGTCAGGCATGAAGCTAAGCTAAGCAAAGCTAACCATGATGGAGTTGGTGAGGTTTATTTAATTTGTTTTTTCTGTTTAAATGGCAAATACATGTAAAAATATCTTTCCATTTTATGGGTTTACTTTGTTCATCTAAATCACAAACTTGCATTTATCCGCTGTTGCTGCTGCTGCTGCTGCTGCAGTACAAATTGGTATGAGGAGGCAGGAAGGGCCGGGGTTAGCTGCTAGCATGCTAACTTTAAAAGACATCAACACAGTTTTTCTTCACACACACGTTGTAAACTTAACTCTGGCTATATCTGACAAATTGCTCCTTTAAAGATGAAATAATAACGTGCACTGCGCTGAGGAAACATCGAGTCATTATAACAAAATTCCTACGCATTTCTCTGCTCGGAGTAAAAATCCAATTTGTGCAGCACTCCTTTGACATGTGAGTACTCGCAGCACTTCTGTGATGAAGCAGAGACACACTCGCTCACTCAGACTCCCTCTGATTCACCGTACATTTAGTCATGCACATGTGCCCGCACAGTCCTCGCCGAGTGGGAAATTGCTGCCTTGAAATTAAATCTTACGCACATCTTGTCTCTCTCATCACTTAGTAGTCTGAGCTCTTACTCTTTTTTTCATTATTTCACCTTCAGCTTTTATATTTTTCTCTTTTTTTCCCCCGAACCTCGTTAGACTAGCATGACCATCGAGCGAGTCATCAAAAAAGATAAAATAATAATACGATATGTGTGTCAGTGTGCAGGCTTGTGTGCTAAATGTCAAATGAGTCCGGAAAGCAGGTTAGAACAGTGATAGTCTGTATTCACTTTGTAATTATTAAAGGATAATTCAGATTAATTAGACGATGGGTCTTGTCGCTTTAACCGCTGTCTGTAGGGACACCTCAGGATATTTCCAGTCTGAGAATGATATTTTTCTTATCCTAACCAAGTGGTAATTTCGTTATCGTTAACTGTGATGGAAAATGTTCTTCACAACCCTTTTTTTCATGACGAAAACAGCAATGACAAAATGTATGTTTTGCTTTTGTTGGAGAGACGGGACTAAAATGTTATCATATTCAAAGAATAACTGATTTCTTTTCCCACATCTAGTATATATATCAAAATACAAACAAAACATCCCTGTCGTTGATTGACATTTGCAGAATCCCAGGTGATTTTGGGTGACAAAAAGACTATTTTGTTGTCTTTGGACAAACCCAGGCTAGCGATTTCCCCATTATTTCCAGACTTTGTGCTAAGCTAAGCTAAGCTAATCTTCTCCTGGCTGTGGTTTTATATTCAATAGACAGATACAAGAATGTAACTGTCCAACAGAAAGCAAAAAACTTTTTAGAAAGGGTACGTTTTTACTTGTTTCTGTTTGTTGGTTTGTAGGCAGGATTGCACAAAATGTACTAATTGGATTTTCATGAAACTTGGAGGGAGGAATGGTCTCGGCCCAGAATAAAGCCCATTAACTTTTGGTGCAGATCTGTTTGGATCCAGGAATTCTTCATCTTCTTCTATAACATTTGCAATGTAGGGCGTTATTTTTTTGGTTGTTGTTTTTTTTTACATTTTCGTTAATTTCTCAGGTAATAATTCATGGATGGTCAGTCTGTGTCAGTCTCCTCCATGCTTCAATGCTTCTTTCAGTCATTTCTCTCATGCATGTTTTCTTCCCACTGTATGTAGGAGGATGATGCCTTCATTCTTAATGCTGCCTACAGAGCTCGGTGGGTTTTGTCAGTGGGCACAACACCATCTGTTTGACACACTGGGCGATGATTCAGAGGTCTGCAACCCGGCTGTCACGTTCCCAGATGTTATCATAACTGATAAAAATGATGGCCAGCATATTAATGCGAACACGATTCAAACCGCACCAAGCTGGAATCATCTGTCGGTTGTATTGTGTGACTAAAATCTTTTCACACACACTCGGTTTTTGATTAAAAATTTGAGTAAAGATGGGAATTTCGGAAGTGTGTGTGTGTGTTTGAAGAGACATAACTCAACATTTCTCTGCAGTTTTAACATTAGCTGTTCACTGAAAATCATGAAATATTCATCAGAAGATCCCGAGGACTCACATGAAGCAGCTTTTCTGTAAAAACGACACCCACCACAGAGATTGAACAAACTTTTATTCTAGACTAAAGAATACATTTTCGGGCCTCTTCCATGATGAATGTGGTCGATTGTTTTGACTATGAACCAATTTCAAGCTGAGTCTATACGCAGCAGGGGCAGGCAGCGAATGAAAGTCAGGAGAAATTTTACAATTCTAATCGTTTTCCGACACCAGAGGTGGTGTGAATTTCAAATACGCGGCTGTACAGGCTGATATCCAGCGCTGACATTTAGAGAGCCATAAGTCTCTGATAAAGGAAATTTGACAACTTCACAGCAGCTTATCGACGAGGTCATTAGTGATGCATTTAAGAATAACGACGTTGCTCCGAGAGGATAAAAAAAACACCTGCGGGGTGGATTCCTCCGAAAAAATGAATATCTATATTGATCTAACTATTCACCTGCTTTCTTGGACGGCTGGATGTTTTCACCGAAGGAGCTGCAGCGCCGGAATCTGAGTTCATGCACCCTCTGACTCTTAATATCTGAATAAAACATTGTCTGCAGTGCAAGAGTAAACACACACACACACATACACACACGCACACACACACAGACACACACACACACACACACGCACACACTCTCTTGTTTGATCTTTGATTGTTTGTTCCAAAAATACTCCGTCGGAGGAAAAGCTGGCCTGTCTTGAAACCTCTCTCCTCCGACAGAATGACACGGTGAGTCTGCGCCCAAGGTTCTCCATCTGTCAGAGTAAAGGCCCCTGACAGAGTTCACAGGCAGGCAGACGTAAACAGAGAGTGATGCTCACAGCGAGGGCTGCAGGAGGCGGGGCGGCCTCAGAGATACTTATCCAGAAAGAATTAAATATATCAAGATACAACTGATAAAAAAAGGGCAGTTTCTCTGCGGGATAAGACTCTAATCTCCAGGTACGACGTGTTCGACAGACATGATGAGGTACTGTACGGTTACTTAGTGCAGCAGGGGCCCGAAAAAAACCCTGATAAGACTCAACTCTCAGGCTTCGTCGACTTTGAGGGACTAACAGTTGAAGTTAGGGTAATATTTGGAAGGTTTAGACCAAATTTGAGGAAACGTGGAGATCATTTATCAACCGTGCACAGATCCTGGCACTCACAGAGGAGTGATGTGCAGCAGAGATAGGACGACCCATTATTACAGCTGAGATACAGCAGTCAGATATCATTGGTTTTATCTTCATCTATTTTCTTCTTCTTCTTCTTATTATTATTATTATCATCAGACCTTTCAATGTTCGGGGGCAGGTGGGAGGGTTTCAGGTGGGGAGAGCAGTTGAACTGAAAGGGAGGACGGGGGTCTGAGGGAGTGTTGTAGGTGTAAATTTCTACATTTTATGATGTAAGTAGACTGAAAACCCTCTTGCAGCTGTGATCTGTAAAGTTTTTGGAGGATAGAAACAATAAAAACACATGTATGAGACGTTCAGGGGGAAAGTTAGGGACATATTTTGAAGGACGATGTTGATTTTCAGTGCCCAAAACTCACACTTAAGTAAAATATTAGATATCGTGTTAAATCATTACTTTGGTGAAAGTGAAAGTCACCTATGAATAGTACTTCAGTAAAAGTAGTTGATATTAAATGTACTCAAGTAACACAAGTGCGAGTAAAAGTAAAATATACGAATATTATGTGAGTATATTATTGGATTCAGTCTTCATATTTTGGCTCTGATGATTACAATCTGCAAAATAACTAGTATGTGAAATGAACGTAGAGGATAAAATAAATGACTTGTCTTACACAAGAAGCAGCTGAATATGTAATTTTTACTGTTTTGTCACAAAAACAAATCGATACATGAATCGTTATGAGCAAAACATTCATTACCTGAAGCTCTGCGGTGATTACAGATATAAACGGCTGCTTGGCTGTTTACCGCGCTCGTGTGGAGCTCGGCAGCGTTTTGAAACCTTAATCAGGTGGATCCATTCAGCACAGAAAACCTTTCTACTCCGGGGACTCGGGAAGTCCCCTCGCTGCTCACTGTGAGTCTACGCAGTGTGCTACAGGCCGGAATATAAAGAGGGGGACATCAGACATTAAGGAGATAAAACGAAGACGACAGAAATATGCATTTACAGGGAAACAATACAACAGCAACAACTCATGAGACAGAACAGAACTCCAAGAACTGACGATGCTCCCTCCGGGGTTTGCAGACTTCGAATTCACACAGCGTCCATAAATAACAAACCGCATGTTGTTTTTCCACCACAACAAACATTAGAAGCAGCAACATGCAAATAGTCCAAAACACGGCTGTCTCGGTCCGGCGCCGGCGCTGAACATCGGGCTCTCTTTACTTCATTAATTGTTCTTGTGACTTTGGTTTTGTCAGCAGGACAACACTCGCTCCCCGTCTCCTTTGCTGTAATTATCCAAGCAACACTCCTATGGGGTTCATGCTTCATCTCATTTGAATTAATCACAGGGGACAGCTTAGTGTCTTCCTTTTCTTCCAGCCAAGTCCTTCCTGTCCTCTTGGAAGGACTCATTACGGAGCCAAACTTTGTTCCCTATTCCCAGCGAAAAACATGGTGAAACACCACGGAGCAGAATCTCCCCTCTATAATGAGATGTCAACACTTTTATTTTCTGTCACAGCGGCTGCAACATCTAATTATTGTGTCTTTCTCTGCTACATTACAACCGACGCACAATGAGCAAGGTCGGTAATGGGATGAGTGCTTTCACCAATGCTAATAATTTCAATGCATCAAGTAATTAAAGATAAAATAAACTCTTTTCACCTCCGACTCCACAAAAACAAAACCACAGGCGTGCTGACAGCTACGTGAGGCTGTACGTTGGCACAGTGGAGCTAAATGCTAATGCTAGCATGGTGACGGGCTCATCGTTTCCACCTACGTTCATGGACTACAGGTGATGCAGCGCGCCATAAAACACGGCATTATAAAACTCGGGAAAAAAGTGTGATTATACTTCCCTGCTCTATATGCAAATAAACACATACATCTCTGGGCAGGACACAATGTTTATAACACAAAGAAAGACTCAACTTAAGGTGCAATTAGCTGAAATGTCAAGAGGAACTAGATACTTAAGAATTTGTCATAGGCAATATTTCATGAATTCTATAAATTTTCTCCTGACTCAAAACACATAAAATTGAGTAATTTTATAAGGAAGTCTGAGGATTTTCTCTCCCTCTTCATCTACTCGCTGTTGTTGACTGTCGTCCCTTTGACTTATAGTATAGTGGTGTTACAAAGCTTTCTGTCTGCTGTAGTGCAAAACGTCTCAAATTGTTGTAAATTGTTGTTAATAATATTATAATTTATCCTGACCAAATTAAAACAGAGAACAGGAAGAAGAGACATGGACTAAAACTGAGCTGTGAGTTTGATCAAACTGATTTGTTTTTGAGCATTAAAGCATGTAAACGTCTTCTAGTAGTAACCCAAAATAAAATTATGAACCTGAAATTGAGCATTATATGTCTCCTTTACAATCTGGACGATTACATTGGTGCTTTTTGGTCAACCAGTGAGAGATGCTAACGTTAGCTAGCATGCTACTATTGACAGAAACTTACAATCTAACATCGAGTTCTCACTGAGGAATAGATGATCCGTCGTTTAACCTTCTGCTTCGTTTTTGTTTTTATCACCACAGCAAGTTGTTGCATCGCGCTAAATGCTGTTTTGTTTAAGTCTGCTTACCCGTGACATTATGTGTAAGAGGTGTCTGTCTGTCGAATGAAGGTTTCCGGAGAAACACAGACTTCCTTTACAGTTAGACGTAGTTCAATATAAAAGGGAGTGATGTCTTCTTTGTCTTCTGGCCAGCACAATACATAAGAGCAAATGCACGGTTTGTTTTGATGTTTCCAATAATTCCCTCCTACCGAGTCATTGGAGATAAACTCTTCTCACCTCTGACTCCAGAAAAAACCGCTCAGACACTTTCTACATGTCAACACCTTGGAGGCTTTAATGGCTGTTCTCCCTTCTCCATGACGGCAGATTAAGATCTCTCTGCTCGTTCCATTACATACTTCACTTCACAGTATATACCTTTTGATCTATAAATGGACTTCTCTTACAACAGGTACAATAAAGCACAGTGTAATTATGTTTTCATAACATGAAGCCACAGGGAGAGTGTTTGATTTATTGCTCTTGGAGTGGTTTTTATTTGATGGAGAGTGATTTAAGCGCGGTGAATTCTTACTGTGTGAGAAAAAAAAGAAGCCAAACGACCCCAAACTAATTACCAGGCCAATTACATGCTTTGTGAAGTAATTAAATGTATGATTATTGCTTTGCTACATAAGGCACCCAATAACACCAACTGTCGGTGAGACAACAGTGAAGTATTTCAGTGATGATGTCAGGGTCTGTTTCTGGTAATTAAGGTCTAAAGGAGTGAAAATAAAACACTGTTATTATGCTTGCTCAGAATTTGTAGTTTGACTTTTTGCCTCTTTTGCTATAATTAATCTGCACCAACTTTGGCTGATTTTTACCCTTTAAGTTCTGTATTTTCTGCAAAGATTCGTTGGTTTTCTCCAGTTTATTCCTCATCCATGTGGTACAAAATTAGAGAGGAGGTAGTGGAAATAATTAATGGGAGTTGTGATAGTGTTTGGGTGCTCAGCATGGAGGCCCTTCTGGGAAAGGGACCGCCTGAATCCATCAAAAGAGGAAAATCGTTATGAGATGGATGAGATGCGCGGAAGCATTTGGGATCATTTTGTCTTTCGACAGCACTCTTTAATGATGCGTCAGGTCTCTTTTGCATCTGGACACCATCCTTTGAATTTGATCAATAACTTTCAGAAACACTCCAAACTCGGACAAGGTCGACATGTAATTATGTACAAATCAAGCCGGCCGTCAGGAGCGACTGGAGTATGTTGAAAATAAAGTTACTCTGAGCTTCATGGTGATCAACACACATCCAGTCGGGGCTCTGGGGAAATGCCAGGTGCAAAACAAACACTCAAGAAGTTCTCACAAATTATATCTATGAATATTTATTCCTGTAGCCTTAATTACTGAAGTGCAATCGGCTGACTCTTGAATCTTAAAGACACTTTTAACCACTTGCTTGTGTGAAAATAAAATTAAAATAGCTGGCATGAACACTAAACAGAGAAAAATATCTCAACAAGACGATAAAGTTGAATATTCAGCCTCTTTTTGCTCCGTGTTTGGTCTCCACCATCTCCTGAAGAAAACATCTAGCTATATTAGCTGCTAAATTCTGAGCTAAGTTCACCAGCTAGTCGCTAACTCTGTCTGTCGTTATCTAATGAGCAGGGTGCAGTGGAGTTTTAGAGGTTTTTGTCTAAAAAACATCTGTCTGCTGCAGCCGAGGATTCACTGAGAGCTGTGGGAGCGAGGATTTGCACAGCGCTGAGCCAAAGTTGCCAAAGCAACAGCCAATTTACTCTCTTTGGCAGAGCTGCATCTCTGGAGGGGGGGAACAAAAAGTATTGTTTTGTTTTTGCTGTTGTGGCTGCACAAATACAAGTAGCCCATAATTGTTAAAGTTGGACCAAATTAAACTGCTATATCATCAGGTATCATCTGGTCTGCCTCAAGGGACAAAGGAATGGCCAAGACCAACAAAATGTTTCTTTACATTGGGAGTTGGGATGTTTTCCAGCATTAAAAGTCTCAGGGATTAATGAATAGATCCTCATGTGTGCGGTATAATCTGATGCGGATCCTCACAAAAATCCAGATCAAGCAGATATAAATGTTACGGTTGGGGCCATCGAGGAAGTAAACACCATTTCAGTTGCTATTGGTGCCATTGTGTGAAGTAAGGAGGGAAATAATTACACTGTAAAATCACCTCAACATGACCAAGTCAAGTAGACTAATAGGTTGAAGTTGTCTACAGGTTGTCATGCTTGCATCACATCGCACTATATCACCAAATGTTATGCTATCACTTGAACTAGTCTGTACGCTACTGTGAATCAATACAATCAGCTAAAAAATGCTAAAATGCTCAGTAGAGCGGAGGGGAACTGCAGAGTCAGGGAATTATTACACTCTGCAATTTGATCCAGTACTAAAACTCGGTGTTTCCCACACGTTCACTTCATTTTTGCAGGCCGCTGAAGTATATTAACAGTCCCAAAAGGCACTCTGAACATTGTGTTTCAAGATTTTTATGTGTGAAACTACCGGATTTCTTTAAGGAGACCTTTAGACAATGTCGAGGCATGTTTATGGTGCCAAAAATGTATATATATTTAACCTCAGACATTCCCAGTCGAGTTTGTGGCAACAGAAACGGGTGCGTTTAAGAAGATTTTGTTTGTGGTGGAGAAACCTGTCACTTTAAACCAAAACATGATCTTTTCCTGAACCTAACCAGAGCAGAAGAAAAATGTGGCCATTAAACTTTACAAGGTGATGCTCGGGTACATCGGTCTGTGGGAAACACTAAAACAAAATAAAGATTACAGTTGCTTTTAATTAACATGGATGTCACCTCACGCTGAGCCTGGAATGTTTCTTTTTCTGCTTAAGAGAAAATGGTCATCAATGTTAAACTGACCAAATTAACATCGTCCTGCATCGTCTGAACCTGTTGAGGATCACACACATGGCTCGTCCCTTCAGGGTGCTGGACTCGGCATATTTTGAGATTAATTAAGACTCTGGCTGGTATTAGGGATAATTGAACACTTGACCAGCTGTGATTCAAGTGTTTGGAAGCAAATTGCCCTTAACTGAATTAATAGTCAGCAAGCCCGTAAGCCCGTAATTCGAGCAGACAAAGTGACTTCTTATCAAATGTGACCTGAGATTATCGCGTCTAGACAACTGTTGTGCTCCCTAATGGACGACTGAGACGGAAGATTCCTCCAGTGTCCTCCGACACGCTGTCACGGCCTGTCGCTCCCCGAGGGCACAGCTGAGGACATTTAATCATCACTTGGTAATACGACCGACTCAGAGCTCCGCCTTCGGGGCACATTAGCAATTCCATGGCAACTATTAATCACATTCAATTACAGGACATGTCATCATCAACACAGAACTATAGCAGATAGTTTTACCATCGCCGCTCGAGTGGGAATTAATCACCAGTGGGCAAATGTGAAGGAAGGCCGGCAAGAAACCGTCCGTGTTTGAAAAGACGGATGATTCGCCGGCGGATACAGAACAAGAGCTGGTTTTAAGACTCTCAGCTCAGTGGGTTTTTTTACGATCCAAAGTTGCACTTTTACAGTAAAATATAGCGAGGATGCAATCAAGAGGCCATCTGGAGTCGACCTGTGAGCCAAAGAGGAGTGAAATAAAAGGGTAAAAATATGCAGCGAACAGCGGCGCACCATCTGCAAAGGTGTAAAGGAGAAAAGACCCCCACTGGTACCAAAAATAAAGTGCCCTGCTGCATATGAAGCACACTCGTTTTGAAGCAACATATGTAAGAGCGATGTTCTAGCCATTATACTGAAGCTAAAAAATAAAAAATACTCCCAAGGCATGCTCACATGAATCATCAACGCAGGAAATGTGAGAATAAAAAAGAAAAAAATATGTGAGAAATGGAGAATTCACTGGTTCAGGTGGAACAAAGAATATCGCCCATTAACTTCAAGAGATCCTCTTGCTGTGTGACGTCTGTTTCCTGCAGCAGCCGGTGAGTGTGTTCACTAAAACGCTGTGTTGAATCAGCTGCTTACCTGACAAAACACGGCAGACAGACAGAGTTTGGCAAAAAGCTGGTAAAGTAGAACAACTGGCAGCCGGAGATGTTTTCTTGAGCTGATGCAGATCAGAAACAGCTAAAAGTGGAGAGAGAACGTTGGACTAACATCAAGTTCCCAGGAGGAGCGCCAGGCTTCAGAGCCAATACGACAGAGTGGCCAATGTCACGCTATTCCTGACCTTTTTCCTGTTCCCTATAAACCAGTCGCTGGTTTTCTTTTAGCCTTACAACTCCCATAAAACAGCTGATTGCACTGTCAGAACTGGATCTATTGAAAGCATCAAACTTTAAATCGTAAACAAAGCGAAGGCCTGAACTGAAGGTTAGCTGTTTTCAGTGTCTTAATATTTTGGCATGTGATCAACGAGTATGTGTGTGTTTGTGCGGTGATTAACTTCAGGTGTGTGTCCACAGATCCACTAAAATGGATCAGACTCGATTGATCAGCTCTGTAGTTCTGTGCCCCTAAATATCAGTCGCTGCAGCTTTAAATGTTCCTTTGCAGTGACTAAAATAAAACTTGGGTAATTCACAGTTTTCTAACTCGCTTACCGCACCACAGAGTCCTGCATCTCCGGAGGCCGGCACTTAAAAGGGAACACTTGAAGGCAGCATCTGTTTCACCCCAGGACGCCCCGAGAACAATTCCTTTAATATTTAGCCTAGTTTTGAATAACAAATGATCACCCCGCGTGTAAAAAACATCACATTAGTTTAAAAATGTAAAGATCCAGTGGGCTGGATCTCTATTTTCTTCTTTGTGTGTTAATTTACGGCAGGTCAAACCTTTCAGGGTCGCTCTTTTTTACCCCCCGTCCCCTAAAAAGGACACTGACTAACGATCTGTAACAAGGTCCAATGATGCAAGATGCTGCAAACTATGATGAAACCCTGTTTAAGGTGTTTGTTCCTGCATTGTTTCTGCGTCCGGGGCTGCAGACACCATCACAACTCTTCCTTTCCGATCATTACGTTGTGCTGCAGCCAGCCGGACTGATGACTGAGCGGAAACACCGGAGAAACCCCCGCGAGTGCGCCGACCTCGAAAAAGAAGCTTCGACGGCTCGTTTGTAAACGTCTCAGGGATCCCTGGAATAAGTTCATTAACGGCTATCATGTAAAAATAACGCGAGACCCCTCTTGGTAACGACGTCCCCTCACTCTGGAGATGTTTCTGCGCCGCGTGGCTTTATCGCATCTCATCATCCCCCAGCCTTTAGATTTCTTTGCAGACATTCTCCAGTTTGTGGAAATGGAGCAGGAGATTACACAAACTGTCTCTCTCGCTCTACTGTCATCATCTTTCCTGCGACTCACAGGAGGGGACTTCTAAATGGATGCCACTTTATTCTGTCTAATGGCTCTTTTAGGGACTTTAATGGCTCTTCTGTGCAGATCTGCAGACGCACCACTGCAGACTGCTGCAGTGTCTAATAAATAACGTCTTCTACGTGTGGTCTTGATTATCCGCTGTGTTCAAATTGTACTGCGCCGTTCATATTTCAGACTGTGGGCTTATTGTTGTTCTCCCTTTTTTTTCTTTTTTAAGAGGACTTGCTTCTAAATTACTGTACGGCCAGAGATTACTACCTGCTGCTAACTACAGCGCTGCAGCAAACAGAATCAAAAAGTACTTTATGTAAAAACAAGGTGTGCTGGTGGAAGAAATGAGGAGTTATAACTCCGAACTATACAGCAGAATATGTACACTTAATGAGTCCACAGCTGGAGTGTGGAGAGAGTCGTAACAGACCCGACAACTCGCCAGGCGGTCTGTTTTTTACGTCTAAATCCAGCTTGAATCGTTCTTCTTGATATCCTTGAAGTCTGAAAACATTCACCTTCATCCATGTTTACCTTGTTTAAATCTCTCCTGACCTTGAAATGATCAAAATGCGCGCACTCCATATAACCGCCCAGTCTTAATCCTACCTCATTTGAGTCTCACAATAACGGCGTATTAAAGCTCCGGCGCGCTGAATAATGAGCCAGTGATGAACAGGCTTGTGTGGAGAATAATACGGCCCCTTGATGAGAGAAGTTCAGTCAAAATACCAACAAGCTATCAGGCCATTTTGTGAAGTCCCCTTTCATCAGAGCGCCGCTGTGAACAGTCGTCGCTATTTGTCTCCAAACAGCTGCTTTTTTCTTCCCTCCCTGGAAACAGTGAGGTGAGAAACTAAGAGCAGCCTGTTCAATTCACCGCCTTATTACCCCAAAAACTTCCATTAGCCTTCTGGGCCCAGTCCAAAACACTCAATTAGAGAGTGTGCATTATCTCCCGGCAGCTCCGCCGGAGAGTCGGCGGTGTGATGTCCATCTCACGGCGGCGGGACTTTGGGTGCAAAGTGGATGTTAACCACGGATAACTTCAGCCGCTGAAGAAGAGCCGGCTCGAGTATCTTCAGCTCGCACGTGTCAGGCTGATGGGTCATAATTATTAATGAAGAACATCTGCCTGTGGGTGCTGTACCTCTCTGAAGAGGTGTCACACACTTGAACGATTACACATGCCGCCGCGGCCCGCCTCATTGGAAATGCAACACGTTCAATGGGTTTTAATTAGAGTCCAAGACTCGCGCTGAGCGGCAGCGTAGCAACGATCAAATGTCGACGGGAGGCGTAAACGGAGGCGCTGACCTTCTCCACAAACAGGAAACAAAGTAATCCCCGCTTAATTTCCAATAACAGCAGGACGGCGGTGATTAAACTCGAGAGTGCTCAGTCAGTGAACCTCTCGAGATCATGACGAGAGAGAATCCTCCAGCGTTTGACGTTGTGTAATCACCTTTGTTCGAGCTGTTCTGATTCTGTAAAACACAGATTGTACACAGTTTGTTTGGCCACGATGGATCCGTCTTTAAACGAATCTTTGGCTCTCCTTCGCTTTTTTTTTTGTTTTTTTCCTCCACCGTGAGCCGCTTGCCAGACAACTTCCCGTGTGATGCGTTCTCAGTTGGCAAGGAAACTGCTGAGATCTCAATCCACCGTCCCGTCCTTGCTCTCCTTTGTTGTGTTGTAATTGTGCACCAGCTTTTAGAAATGATGTCGATGGATGATGGAGGAGAACAAGAGCACACAGTGAAGTTTTTGAAGACGGAAGGTTAATAACAAGTCCGGGAAGGCAATGTTGATGCGTGTGTCCTTACTGAGGATTGTGCTCACAGTGTATTTACAGCTGGACGTGGAGTTCAGCTGCTCAGAAATACACAGACTGGATACACAATGTAATCATGCTGGGAAGATTAAGATGTTCTGGCAAAGATCTCTCAAAACGTGAAGCAAAGGTTACAGGCCAAGCGCTTTATGTAAATCAAATTTGCTTTTCGTGGCTATCCAAGTCATCGCCAACATGCTCAGATTAAAACCAGATGAAGGTGAAAATGTGTTGAGCTCGTCCAATCAACTTCATGTCCGAATGTTTCCAATGTTACCAGCTTAGCATGTTAGCTAGCTCGCATTCGCTTGGTGGAAAGTCCAATTTTCTTTGAACACGTCAGTAATACACAGGCTGTTTATTCAACAGCATTTAAATGACTATATTTCAATGTGAGGTAACCTTGAAGTATTGACATCATGTGTGTACAGTACATAATAAATGTTTATGTTCTTAGTATCTCTGGAGAGTTATGAGTGTTTAAACATGATGTATCTGTAATAACTACGGCTGCACAGATGAACTTATTCTGCTAATAACCAAAGATATGTGCGTTTAACATTCTGAGTCCTCACTGAACAGTGTTTGAATCCTGTCTTTTAAAAATAGGTGCAGTATGAGTAGATGGAATATATTCACTGATACACTGAAACATTTACTTCCATCCATATTTTGCTCGATTCTGCCATATTCTGCTGCTTGAATCTCTTCTGACCTTGAAATGATCAAAAGTGCTTTTAAGCTATAGCCACTAAATGTCTGACGATCCCATGAGTCCGTGCGGTTTGGCCCAAGAAAACGCGCTTTTACATCTTCCTTTTGAAAGATGCTCAAGTTATCCCGTCAAGCGGCTCTTTAATCGATATTCTAATCTTCTTCGGCTGCGCTGAGCGAGCTGCGAGCGAGCGGGATTCTGTGGCAGGTGTCGAGGGACGTTAAACCATTACACAATAATGAATCCAGCGTCGCGTAATTACTGCGGCGTGCAGCAACGGCCTACAAGATTTTTCCAGCGCGTGTCTTTTGTTGCGAGAAGAAGAGGTGTGTGTTGTGTTCAGTCTGGAGGATTGCGAGGAGGGCTGTTTGTGTCAGCATGCCCTCGCTGTCTTCCTAAAGGTGCTGCGGGACAGATAAGGAAAATGGCGGCACCCCGTTCCAGTGGCTGAATGAGCCAGGCGCCCCTCTTTTAGAGCCAAGTCAACATTTCTTTCTTCTTTTTTTTTCTTTCTCTGAGACGGACAGACGTGAGGGAGTGAATGGCACTGCAGACATCTGAGAGGACGGGGAGAGTGAAGCGGAGGAGACAAAATGACAGCGGGAACCTTTCCCGACGCGTCCAGATCTGCCTTGACGTGTCCATTAGAGAGACACTGAGAAGGACGCGAGGGCCAAACGGGAAAAAAATGTAACAGAAATCCAAGCTTATACTTAAAACGGCATTATCCTGTTTACTGCCTGGGTGCTGTTTTTTTTTTTTTTTTATGAGCTTTTATCAACTTATAAGAAAATAAGTCTGACTGACTCATTTCTCTCCGTCTTCCTCGCCTATCACCCGCGCTGAGAAGTAGGTCAGACTGTATGAGATTAGGAGAAGATGATGCATGGCGAAGCAGCAGAAAGTATTTTAACTCTAATATAATGAAAAACGAGAATAGCACGGACGGTCTCGAGGTGAAACGCGACACCTTCACCCGCGAATCTCCTCGGCCCCAGCGAAGCCATTATCTCAGCTTCGGATTGGCGAGCGCGGGATAATGGAGCAGAGACGGCGGGAAGGTGGTCTGAGTCACGGCTTGGAAAAAGAAAAATGGGCGACGTTAATGAAATCTTGGGAGAAGATGAGGGGATTTTTTTTTTTAATAATGATTCATCACGAGAATAACGCTTGTTTACGGGGCAGAAATGTAGAGAGGAAGCGATTTCCTGGAAAAAGAGAAACAACCTCCCGTCGCCGGGTAATTTTCTGTACCCTTTTCAAAACCAGTGTGCAACTCTGCAGTCAGAGAGGGATTCCTCAATTTGTGAAACCCACTCAGCCCTGAAGAAAAAGAAGCCCTCTCCCTCTCTGCCCATGCACAGTGGAATACACAATGACTCATATTTCATGCCGGTTATTGTCAAGCCGGGAAAAATACAGAGCGAGCGATGCCTGAATGTCTGGAAGAGCACGGCGCTGTGATAAACACCGAACATACTGCAGCGTCACCGAACTCTTTAATGACAATGAGGTGAAAAGAAGACAAGGTGACGATTTGGCGCATGAAGTTTTGTTTTTTTCTATCCTCCAGGTTTTAGTCCTGGTTGACTCGGTGCGGCAAACGATCCCCACAACAGAAGCTGTGCTGCAGAGCTGCTGCGTCTGTTTACAGTGCAGCCGAACAAGCTCACATTATTTTAATAAAGGAGGAACCTGACTTCACCTCGCACACAGCGGCTGCACACGGCACGGATGGTTAGCTTGCCGAGGAGTTGGAGGAGAGCGGCTAACTGCAGACGCCTCGTTTCGTTTTCTCACTGTGGAAATTGATTTGCTGTCAAAAACCACTGTTGTCTTTTTGAAGCGCTGCCATTCATGATGGAGGAAGTAGCAGAACTACTATTATCAAAACACAATCAGCACATACATGCAGGAGTTCTTTTTGGATAAGGGGCTGAAATTAGCGTGTCCACCCATGTGTCCAATTTCCAACGCCGGCAATCGAAGCTGCATCCGATAAACCGCAGAGTCGTCTGGCCTGTGAACGAAAGCCGATTGTTTCCTGTCGCACTGAAGACAAAAAGCCACCAGTTAGTGGGTGTTTGTTGGGTTTGTTCCTGACGTGAAAGGGGCAAAATCGATCCGACTGACTGGAAGCGGACAGCAAAACAGGGAGAATTACTTCTTGTGGATCCTTCATGAATGTGAATTTGATCCCAAAACATCAAATCCGCTCCAAACTCAACGCAAACTGTGAATATTCGCCTTCCGCTGTGTTGCAGACACACCCAGCCGCAGGAATGGAGGGCCCCATTGTTAGAGGCCTGCACTGTATTACATTACAGCGTTTATTTGCCCAGCAGCTGCTCTCTGACCCGCCGGGCAGCCGAACTGCCTCCCTCTGTCACACCTGGTCACAATATGTCCGTTTCAGCGCCTACAGATTCCTACACGCCACACAGGAAGGGAAAAAAGAAAAGTTCTGCCCAGATCTGCCATCGGCGAGCCCTCCTCGCTCCTGACAAAGACGTGACATACGAGCGCTGCAGATAATGGCGACCTCGGAGACAAAAGACTTATTTCTCCACCTCAAGAGAATGAATTTATGGACGCGGTGATGAATGTTGCTCTTCAACGGCCTCTTCTATTATCTATTAATTACCAAACAAGCCGGCTGTGAAATTGCCCTCACGGACGGCCACTTCTCTTTCAGGCGATCTTGTTTATTCTTCAAACATCGAGCTAATGGCTCAAAATTGATTCCAATTTAAACAATTTGAATAAGTTGACACGGAGCAGGTTCGATGCCGCGGCACGCCGCCCGTCTGACCGTGAAGCGCCTGCTTCCTGTCGTCTGCTCGCTGAAGGTCTCCGCTGTGATGTTAGAGGTGGCGCGTGTAACGCTTTTATTAACGTATCATTAGAACGTCATTTCTCATTATGAACATTAGCGTAATTACCGTGAATCAACCAGGCGACTGGCGAGAAGCCTCTATCAGCCTCGTCTCTGCATTAAACATTGAACGCAGCGTGCGATGCGTTCACTGACACTGATAGTTTGTCGATAACCTGATTTCTAACATGCAACAACAGGAAATCCGTTGCCTTCAGGCTCTGCAGAAATTACAGTATTTATTTAAAACGCTCAACTATTCTGGTCTCACCATCGGAGCGACTCGCATGAACATCTCAGCGTCTCTCTGCCAAGCTGCTCTCACAAACAGTTAAAATTAGTTCAGAATGACTCGAAAGTTTTTTTTTTTTTTAATGTGACGCAGTTTTCATAGGAGATGTTCAGAGTGGATTAGCAGTGACTGAATTCAGCTCTGACACGGTGTGAAACCAGAGAGAGCAGGATGAACTCAGCCGGCTGATATCAGTGAGATTAAAAAAAACAGGACTGACGAATAAAATCGGTCACAGTCTTTTTATATTGTTATGGTTTTACAATGTCTTTTAAGTATTTTTAGTATTGTTTGTTGTTTTGCAGCGTCAGACCACATATGCGTACATTGACATGGCAATAAAAGCGATTCTGCGTTTCAAATACTCGACTGACTGACTCTCATCACCGCAGTTCTGTGAGTAAGAGAGTCATTTTTGATTCTTGCCGTCGAGTTTCCAAAATCCACGTGAGCAGCTGAGAAAAAGGTCTGATACGCAAAACAACACCGGGACAAAAACACAAACGTTTTCGAGTTGAAATAAACACAATCTATATTTTATGAAGCATAAATATTCACCTGAACAGATGCTAGACCTGAGCACCAGTCACAGATATCATGACACATGTTATTTGCTAGATTGGTATACATATTTAAACACGGAGGAGCATTTGCATATTTCTAAGCCTTTTTCTTTCTATGTGTCCTTGAACAGGACTGCGATCAGCGTGAGGAGCCGTTCAGGAATTAAAGGAGCAGTTACATCAAACTGGTGTTTGGGCATCTTCACATTTGTGTTTCAAGGTTGCACATTTAGCACCTGATTACGATGGAAATGAAAGCTGCTGTTAACGACTGAGACAAAACCAGCGCGGTGCATTAGCAGATCACTGCGAGTGTCTCTGGTCAGACCGTGTTCTTGTATTTTTAGCATCTGCACACATTTGTTATCTCTGTATTTTAGAGATAAATAAGCGCGGCTCTCCCCTGGAGGTTTGTTTTTTTTGCGGTGTACTCTTGTCGGGTACAAACAGTAAAAACATGTTCATTATATTTTCCCTCAGACCACCATGTTTTTCAATTTGTGTGCACTAAAGAGAGGACAATTTTCGGCATAAAACAACCGCACTCCATCCGTCTGAGATGTAATAACCACTAGAATCTATTTTATCTTCAGCGTCCTTGTTGGGAAATTGGGGCCTTGTATCTCAGAGTAATATAGAATAGTAAAGATATCGTTATCGCAGAAGTCTGACCAAATAATCTGCTAAATCACCTCGAAAAGAAACTGAAGCAAAACAGACTTTCTGTATAACTCCACTTCATCCTCAACCTTCTTAATTATCTGTTATTGTTTGCACCAGGCGGGTTACTGTTAGCATTTTTACTTCATATCGTGATTTTTTATATAAAATGCAATAATTTCCTCATTTGTGTACATTTGTGTCATAGTTATGGGTGAAAAAAAGTGTGTTTTGTGAGGTCACGTTGACCTTTTTCCACCAGTAGTAGAGGGGAGTCACATGTTTTTCACACTTACTGCTTGCTGACACTTTTGTGAGAAACGTGATGGCAATATTCGCAAAAAAGCGTGGTGTACATTATTCATCATAAGTCTGGTTTTACTTGGCCTTTCAACATAATTTACAAACTGGTATATAGTTTGAAGGCGGCACCGACACATACGTTGAAACTGAGACTCACTGATGCTACGTTTTGCTGCTACGGCATCTTAAATTGGTTGGTCTTAAACTTGACGATTGTGCCGAATCTTAGGACATTCCTTCGATGTGTTCTTGAGGTCAAACATAAGTAATTTCACTTGTTCATAGAGTCAATAATTTCCTTTAACAGCTGGATACAGTAGTTTTTAGCAGATATAGCTCAAACAGGAGTAAATAGCTCGTTTGTTTGGGACTAAATAAAAGTATTTTCCAGTGTTGGATTTACAACAAATCACTGTGTGTGTTCTTTTATTTGGTAATGAAAGAGGATTTGTGTTGTGTGGCTCACTGATGTGTTGTTAATAGTTTTTGGGCCAACATTGGAGCTGGAATAACATAAAACATTGCTAATTTTGATATTTTTTATTAGCATAAAGAATCCTTAAATTGCGTAGATCAGAGAGGCTGATACACACAAGCTGTGGTGTCGATCACAGGCAAACTGCTCCTTCAGGTTGTTACACCTGCTTTGGATTAATTAGAAAAAGAAAATGTCTGAAATGAGCCTCAAAAGTTCTTTGAAATCTGCTCCCAAGTTTCCGGCGCAGGCAGATGGTGGAACATGCTAAAAGCGACACCCTTAATGCAATAATCATACAGTCGGTGAGCAGGTTCACACTCATGTTAGTCAGCGAGCCGCTCGCTGTAGATCAATCTGTTCACATCACACAACATGTGGAGGAAATTGTGCCACAGAAGCCCCTGAAATCCACCGAATGACTGCGAGCGGTTGGCAGTCCGCCGCGTTGGCGAGCCACATGTTAACCTCTGGCAGCGTTTCGACGGGCCGACCCCGGAGGTGAGGAGGCCCAGCTGAGGCAGCGCAGCGCGGGGACTCAAACACACGGCGCATTAAACAGTAATCAAACAGGATCCTGCGCTGCTTCTCCTGCCTTCTGATCCGAGTGTGTGGCGTTCTGTTCACACGTGCTAATGAGGCTTTAAAGTGCGAGCGGAGTGGCAGCGAGCTGGTGAACATAGTGGAGAGTTTAGTGGCTCAAGAGACCAAACCTGAGCTAAAAAAAGATAGTAAAATCACTTATTGTGGGTTTAAAGATAATATCAAACACGCGTCCGAGAGTCAAGAACTTTCCACTAGTTAGCTTCTGTCTTTTCAGTTCTAGTAGTATCACTTCTCATGCTAAACTACCCAGATCTTATAGCCTACAGCTTATATTCATGTAGCATAAATGGAAATCAGCATGTCGCCAGCAGAGAAACGGTTTGATCGGTCGTTCCTGCAAGCAGCTTATTGTGATCCATAAATAGAACTGCAGGGATGATATATTTTTGTAGGCTAACCCGTAAATTAGCATCAGCATGGTTCCCTTTACAAAAAGTCTTTTTTCTGGTATTATTATTATTATTAAGGAAGTTTATGATGCACGTTTTGTTCAGCGACATAATCTTTACATCTGCTTTGATCGATCTGCAAATTGTTACAGACCTGGGACTTGTAAACCTGTAACAGCAGGGGGCGGCAAAATTGCAATACCAAAATACCAATTTCTACATCATGTTGCTTTAACGTGATGATTAAGGTCTGGTCCTGTTCGTTTATCACCGGTCACCTGCCTCCTTTGACGTCACATACGTAGAAGACGGCAAACGAAATTACATTTTTGTTTGATGATACACAACTTTTTATTACTTCACATACTGTATTTAACTTTTATGACTTTCATGTTGTACGACATGGAGACCACAGGACAAGAGGAGGTTTTAAAAATGTGATTCCGTAAGCAGTTTAAAACATCTGTATGGTGTCACTTCGCCCAGACACAGAGACAAAGAGGTGCTGCAGAACAGCTGGGAGGAGATCGGACGGTGGTGAAGGAAAAGTGGAGGTCATGACTGATTTGACTCCATGAGGCGCCCTTTTAGCTTAACATCCACGACTGTGACAAAGCAGCTTGAGACGGCGTTTACACGAAAAGACTGCAGATTGTCCCTTTAATCAATGATGCAGATTGACCTGCCGGCGTGTCGTGGGCTCCGAGGTCGAAACAAACATTCATCCAGGACAAATTGTGCACAGACGCAAACACGCAGCACACACAGCGCAGATGTCTGGGAGGGACAGGATGATCTAATATGTGACTGTGGAGCGGACGAGGACAGGGGTGGAGGAACGGGGGGGGGGACGGGGGGGAGTCGGAGTTAAAGGTGGAGCCCTTTCTTTCAAGTGCAGGTTAAAAGCCTCGGAGGCAGCGGTGACCTTGGATTTAAAGGTCTCAGAGCGGGTTTCACAAACAGGTGTTAGAACAGCTGTAATAGAACAGTTCCCGGCTGCGGCGAGTCGAAGGCGGAGGGGGAGGGGAGATGGATGAGGAGAGGGGTGAGGGGACAGTAGAGACGCAGTGGGTTGGGCTCAGACCACCATGACTGCCCACAGGGGACGGGGAGGGGGTGCATTCCTTCACTGTAATGGGGCTATTTGGCACACGGTTATGGAAATAAGTCCTCCAGCAGATCAATTTTAACGTGCGTGACAATTGTTGCAGCATTTATAAAAAGCACAGCGGCGCGGCGGTCGTCAAACATTAGCGTCCGAGGGCAAAAAAAACCAGCGACACCGGCATCCATCGAGTACTGAGCCCCGGACGATCCAACATTGTGATTTAAAAAAACAATGTCCGTAAAACTCTGAAATGTATAAATAATTAAATAAATGCGTGTCATCTGTGATCCTCTTGTGTGCAGATAAAGGTGTAAAAATAAACTAAAGAACAAAAGCTGAAAGTAGATTCTAATCAGTTTCTCAAACATTTTTTGTTTGCATACACAAAATGTCAGAGGGAGCGACTAAATGTCATCCGGTAACACTGTGTGTGTTTGTGTGTGTGTGTGTGTGTGTGTGTGTGTGTGTGTGTGTGTGTGTGTGTGTCAGAGGTCTCTGCAGCAGCTTGTCTTCCTTTTTTCTGCTCCAAAAACCTAATTTAATGGTAATTTATTTTTATTTTTTAATGGTGACTCAAAATATTTTCCAAGTTAATCAGAATTACGAACGTCTCTGCAACATCGTGATTTAATCTGCAGTTTATCTCGTCTTTATCAGGGCGGTAACCTCAGCATTTTTTAATTTCTTTAGTATTTAAGTCCAGTGTGAAGGATTTATGGGGATTAAAGGACAGAAATCTGATAAAATATTCATAATTATGAGCTCATCAGTGTAGCATCACCTCAAAACGTGTTGTGTTGAGCTAACATGAGCTAACATCTGCATTTTCTTTTTAATCTCTCTTCCGTGTATTCCATGTTGCACCGCCATGTTTCTACGGTAGCTCAGAATGGACAAACCAAACACTGGCTCTACAGAGTGGCTTCTACATTTTCTGCCTTTAACGCAGCCATAGGGTGAAACGAGGAGTGCTCAGTTGGTCTCAAACGCCACTAAATACTGATCACTGGACCTTTGGGTCTGCTTGTAAAATTCTGCTTTATTCTTTTTATATTTCTTGGTTAAACTGTGAAGGAATTAAAAGAAAGAGGAATGAGGATAGTATAGTGTAACCTTGTGTATGCTGGAAAGAGTAAGTTAGCCTTGAGGACGTGTTTCTGCCTCAGGAGTAATACGTTCGAGCACGTCTTGTCAGTTTCGGTCGTTTCAGTCCTCACATCATGACCTCTTGTACTCACTCAGCTCTGCGATGCTGCCCACCCTGGTTGCGAGCAGCGACTGCTCCAGCGTGCGGAGCTCGGCCTGGGTGTAGCCCTGACACTCACTGCCCCTCCCCGAGCGCTGCTGGTCCCGGTGCAGGTTCAGACTCTCCGGCAGGCTCAGCACACCTGCAACACAGCAGAGAGAGAGAGAGGAGAGAGAAAAGTTCATCATTGCACCTTCTTACTCGAATACCTGACGCAAACTTTCCTTTAAGATATTCAGAGCGGAGCTGGTGAGCTGGATGAAAAAAAAACCCATATTAATTTCACAGTGCTGCCGGAGAGCAAACATTAGTTTAAATGATTAAACACAGAGACACAGTCACAGGTTAACAGCATTTTGTACTGTACATCATAAACCGAAGGTCTCAGTGTGTGATGTTGATTTATTCAGCTTCCCGTGATGTGTTCTTTCACGCCTAAGGCTCATTCTTAAAATCAAAATGACACAGCTCTTAAATCAAGAACATCTTTGAAAATATGGTGAATTTTCTAGCCTCTTGTAGTTTCTCCTACTCGAGCTCGAGCTTTGTGCGGGTCTTGAGTGACTGGATCTCACTTCCCGGCTGTATATGCAAATATTTTACACAAAGAAAGACATATATTCATGTTTAACGTTTGCCGAATGAACAAGAAGGCCTACATAGTTAATCATTTGTTGTATACAGAGTTCCTCAAAGTTTATGCAGTTTCTCCTCACGCAACAAGATTAAAAATTGAGAGTTTTCTAAGGGAATCTGGTGACTTTTTCCACTTTGTTCTTCAAAGAAGGAAGCGATATTACTCACTGTTTACTGAATTTTGAGAATTTGACATGTTTACCATCAATAGGTTAAATTCTTTATTGATTTTAGTGTAAATGGTGAAATCAGTTGACACAGTGTGTTCAAACAGCTGCTAGGACTTAAACACGAAAGACAGACAGGCTTTTACAGCGAGGCCACAACAAACTAACACTTTCTACAAGAAAAAAAACACCTGAATGATTTATATTTAATGCCGAATTTACAAGAAGGAACTATTTACTTTAACTTTGCTACAGCCGTTTCAGAAAGTGTGTTAAGTTTCTCCTCATGATGCAACAACTCTTAAAATCGCAAGATTTGGAAGGGAGTCTGGGATGTTGCTGTTACCAGTGACTTCCCTTCATTACTTAGTCCATGTCCACGACTTTCACACACAAACACACACACACACATTTAGCCTACTTCTTGCTGATCAAAACAGATGTCACCTCATTTAAATAAGAAAGGTGTGACAGCGCACAGATGAGGTCGCGAGCCACGTTTGTCACTTCAGAGCGCCGGGATTTGCGTTCTCCTCTCGCATCTCGTCGTGATCACAGGTGTTTTTCCCCGACAAGGTGCAGCAGATAATGCTGGCTCGACACAATTGATCCACTGCGGCCAGGCTTTGTTTAGCTGCTGGAGAACGGCCTGTGACAGATGGGATATTGAGTTTTTTTTTTTTATGCAACAGGAGAAATGGAAAGCAACACCCCGCCGAGTGCTAATCCTAATGACACGGCGCGGGGGAATACGCCGTTTCTCAGCAAATTGTAATTACAAACATGGACGAGCAAAGTCAATTTGTCTGTGTGTGACGCCAGTGAGACAAAAGACCCACGCAGCGGATGCTGGAGGCTCGCTCTGGAGGAGTTTCCCCTCAGTGGACAGCAGCGCTCCAGATTCCTCCCACCATCGCCTCTTCCCAAGAATTCCAGTACTCCCCAGTCCATCTTCTTCCCACAGCCTTTCCGGGGAGGTCATCTTTATTTAGAGCCGCCAATAATGATCAGAGCAGCTTGTTGTCTATCGGTGACCAGCGCTGATGGAGCAGCTGGTTTCAGGGCGCGTCTCAGATGGGAAATCCCGAACAAAAGTGGATGTTTTTTGTTCTGCGGTGCTGAAGACAGATTTCCCTGCAGGCTGTGATTTGGTGGTTTGACAGTCTGACAGTTTCATCGACATCTAATATCAGTTTTCACAGCATTTAAACGACTATATTTCAAAGGGCAGTTTGGAGGCGCTTCAATCTCAAGGATAGAGATTTACTCCATTTTGAAATGGCAACATAAAACCAAGACATCTGAGCATCTTTTGACCTACAAGTCAAGTGTTTTGACAGTGAATCATGAAGCAGTCAGGGGTTTTAAAGAACTCTCCAGTGATGTGAGAGTACAAATCTATCTATCTATATATGTGTCAGTGTCTGATTCAGATCAGCGTGTGATTGATTTGTACTTTCAACTAAAGATGTCATATGTGAGAAATGGCCAGAGTTCAAAAGGAATCAAAGGGATCAATGGGGCTCCATCGCTAAAGCTGCATCCAGATTTCCTGTGTTAGATCCCTGAGAGTGGCTAGCAGTCGTTAGCGGTTAGCTCAGTTAGCCATGAGGCTAAGTGGCCCTATTAGCTCAATGGAGGTCGCAGTACATTCTGAGACTCTGAGACTCGGCTACATGGATACACAACCACGCATTTAACTCAAATTCTGCAAGAAATTTGGAAAGGTTGGGTGTTTTTCTCAACAGCAGACCTTTATAAAAAACAACTCCCACTCACTCTTGTGCCAGTGGTGAGTGTGTGTGTGTGTGTGTGTGTGTGTGTGTGTGTGTGTGTGTGTGTGTGTGTGTGTGTGTGTTAACCTCCACAAACAGTCTCCTTGAAGAAACCCACGACCATCTAACAAGAGCAGACAAATCTGACAATCACGACCTCTCCATGGAGCGGCTGGGCAGCTGAGCTGAAGTGAGAAAGCAGCTCTCGAGCTCTGGAGCTCTCGTTCTCCGCTTGCACCAACTGCTTTCATCACTTTTTCTATGTACAGCTGGTGCAACAACATGAAGGTCTTCAAGAAGAGACAGAGATGAAGGATAATTCTCTTGAGGAAGCTCCACACTTTTGCAAATGTTGTACTAACTAGTTCACATGAAATCACCTCACTTAAAACCCTCCACTGTAACATATCAGCGCCTCTAAAGTTGAATTGTTGGCAAACAGTTGCTGATTCACCATCCTGCACATACACTCAGCTGCATTTGCATTCTTTTCAGGGTGTGTTTGTGGACACCTGATGGATGTCAGCAGCCCCCCCGTCGACTCCCGGGGGAAATATCTGGCTGATAAATGCTCCACCGTTCACCAGCTACTTTCTAATTTGTCTGTTTGCCTTTTGTCGCTGTGCAGGTTGCGTACAACAGGGTTCTCGCACTGCAAACAGCTGCCTGGGTACGGCACTGATGGGAGGGGAGCTGCGGCATCCTTTGTAAAGCTTTTCAAGCCATTGTTGAAAGAAAATATCACTTACAGCAGCTTCAAGGTTGTAATTAATTGTCTAATGGGGATACGGTTGGCTCTATCCGAGGCCAGTTGTCATATATATAATGTAATTTCATGTGCCTACAAAGCAGGAAGACATTTACACCTCTACAAAACCTGTGTTACCTCATACGTAATGCCGTAACAGCAACATGAGAAGGTTAACAAGCCAGAGACCACTGTTCAAGATGGTGTTCCAACATTTGTAAGTGTGTCAAACCCCTGGATATGTTTGAGACGAGATATCTCTCAGTCCTATTAATTATTAGGACAAAACTGGATGTTTTTGACAAGACCTGAGGATTTGTTCCAGCTGTATTAGTGGCAACAAAAATGTATTTTCTTAATGAAAGATCTGGATGTTTTTCAGCGGCATTAGTGGATATTTTTGATGTGATGTTATGATAGCAACCCAACTGAACCTGTAGAGACATTAAAGGTGCAACTTAAAGAAATATAAAGTCTCAACACATCAGTGGTTTCGTGTCGGGCTGCTGAATCTATTCTGTGAATATCAATAAAGTCTTGATTTAGTGACTTTACAGAGCTAAACTGTGTTTTTCTTAACACAGGGTTGGTGATCACGAGGGATTCAGGCAGCTTGTCTTCATAAAAACTCTCTGGAACTGCAAAGTAAACAACGTCAGTTTTGCCCCGCTGAAATATGCTCGGCGAGGGAAAACGTCGAGGGGAAAAGCAAAGCCCGGAAAAAGTAAAAAAGTGGAAGTTAAAATTCTGAAAGAAGATGGCTGACGGCAAACAGAAAGAGCAGGCGTCCCTCAAACGTCGGGTAAAAAGGAAGCTGTCAGTCCGTCTCCTGTCCCGCAGTGAAGCGCAGACATCTTCAGCGTCCTCTAATCACTGAAACCACATTGCCATCACGGCTTCCTGCGCTGGAGATTTCTGCACTTCTTTGTTGTTTTTTTTTAGGGGGGGAACCGGTTTGAATAATTCACAGTTCCTTCTGTAATCAACACTCCCCATCTTCACCGTCGACCCGTCCAACTTTATCCCCCCTGCCTCCAACTATTCTTTTAATATATAATCCTCGGGTGCCAGGGAGGCCTTTACTGAATTATTCATCCCGTCAGATCAAGACATATAAACAACTCCACAGCTCCCTCTCTCTCTCTCTCTTGCCCACCTCCCACTTCCTCTACATGTTATCTCTCAATAACACTTGGCTTCACCGGATGGAGAAGAAATATTTGATCCTAGGTGATGTTTGTGTAATAAACATCAGAGGTGAGGAAGAAGTCAGCCTGGCCCCCGTGGAGACGAGGAGGAGAGGAAGATGAAGAGGCGAGGGGCGAGGGGCGACGCTGACGCAAACGTCTGATTAAAAAATGACAAGCGACATGAGACAGAAGCGTTACAGGCGTGTTTTATAACCTCGTATTTCCTGCGTCACCTCGAACGCATCTTCCCGCGACCTCCCGAGGCAATTGAATGAGCTCGGCGGTTTACTGTACACTCCAGAAAACAGTCAAATCCCACATAAAAAACAGATATGACCCGTATTTTCTGTTTCCTCCCACCTTCATATATCTGTGGCTGTCGGGCGGATGAAGACGGAGACTGGGTCACGGGGACAAGACTACTTAAAAAGCTCCGAGCGTTGCGCTGAACCCTCCCGAGTCGTCCCCGCAGAAATACTGTCGCTCGTGCATGTCGTCATAAATAATGCAGAGAATATCGAGCTGCACACAACAGCTGTCTGTGTGGGGACAAAAGGTTCGGGAGATTCATTTTGCAGGGAAACAGCAAAAACGACAAAAAAATAAGATAATTAATAAAACCTTCACAGCTCGGAACAAAGATGCAACTCTTTGATATCATCCAGCTTTAAAGCTCACAGCTGCTGCTGCGTTAATGAAGCCACGTCTCACTTTGGTTTGTGATGTTTACTTGAGCCTGATGAGTTGAAAATGGTTTCGAGAAGAGGCAACATAAACATGGCTTCGTATTTCTAGCATTGCTTTGGAGCTATTTAAAAAGTTCCTGGAAAGTTTTTGAAATGAGCTTGTTGCTTGACCGTGATGAGCAAATTTACCGTCTTTAATTCTCTACTGGATTAAGGGTTAGAGTTACGTAAGCGTATGAGAATAAAATGCTTGAGGGGAGTAAACAACCCAGAATAGAAAAATAAAGAAGCTCAGCGCTAAAAATGACCTAGCCTAC
>CAEMYA010000162.1:5588048-5619585 GCA_903131615.1 Diplodus sargus | reverse complement strand
TTATTTATTTTAATCTGAGCTTGAGAAATGTTAGTACGTGCATTTTTCAGTTTCAGTTGTTTACCATGACTCTCAGTATTAATTGCTATGCTAAGCTAACCACCTATTCTTAAAAACACTGTAAAAAAAATGTCCTACTCTGTCTGGTTTTGTTCCTCTTTCCAGAAGGCAAACTGACTCAAACATCCAGTTGTGAGACAGCCTGTCAGATCAGTTTAGTGGACCGAGGGCTGCAAACCTCCCAGCAGAAATCATTAGTGTTTACTGAACCTTGATGGAGGCGGCTGTAAGCACGACCTGCCAGATTTGTTCTTTCTATCAATGTGCGACCTTGTATCTTCTTCTCAGGATCTCAAGAAAACCACAGAGATCTCAGCCACACGATGGAAACGTTTAAAAAAGTGTCCAGGAGAGATTGTGTTTCCCAGAACCGCTCCATCCACAGAAAGACATGAATCTGAAGTCCAAGAATACCTTTATTCCGACTTCAGAGGCAGTTTCACCGGGTGAAAGTAAAGTGTGTTTTTGTGCGAGGCTTTGAGGTGAACACTAGTTTAATGGCACAGCTTGACATTTTCAATTCAATCTATTTTTCGCCTGACATGAGGCGCAAGACATATCTCTATATTTGTGATTCACTCCAGTAGTCTTGTTAACCTTGTTAGGTTTTCTCTAACACTTCATCATAAATCATAAAAACATAAATAAGTGGCTAGAGAGTTGCAGGTGCAGAGCCTGAACTTCTTGAGGAATAAACACCCAGAGTCACATCGGATTCTGCTCTGATCCGGAGCTGATACCGACGGGAGGAGAGCGAAAAGCTTAATTTTTAACTTTGGGGGGTTTCCACAGCTTTTGCACATGTGAGGACTGACGGGCGCGCAGGAAAACACCAAAGAAAAAAACTCCTACACACTGATTTTTTCCTAACTTTGAGATTAAAAAGTGGATTTATCTTCACTCCTGTTTATCAACCTGACTGCAGCAGCGATCCGCGGCGGTGATCTAGAGGAGAAGAGAGGGAAAAGAAGAAAGTGTGCTGCTGCTTGCTAACATAAGCTAACAGCTAATGGACAGTGAAGTAAACTTGCTGTTTGGGGCTGATAAAAACTGAGTGAGTAACCTGAATGCATCGTGAAACAACCACTGCTGGTGAAAATCTGTCTGACGTGACTCAGGCGACTAAATGAAACGCACCGCTGTGGCTTTACAAATACAAAAATATGACATTTTAATGCTGAATTCCTACATATCATATCTTTAAAGCTGAAACGTCGTCAGACGTGCTCGTTTGTCCAAAATACCAAAATTCAAACCTCACTTGTCATGAAGAAAATCCTCATAATTGTCAACCGGTAAATGTTTTGGCATTTTTATTTATAAAATGCTTAACGATGGAAATAATTGACTAATTGTTTCAGCTCTCTAGAGGGCTCTCAGCTATTAACTATGTGGAGTTACAGGCACTTTCAGATGTGACACCAGCGTGTGTGTGTGTGTGTGTGTGTGTGTGTGTGTGTGTGTGTGTGTAATTAATAGCTCATTACACAGACTTTCCTGTCTCTTGCATGAGAAAAGCACCATTTAAATCAGCTCTTTTCAGAAGAGAGAGGGGAGACGGGATTGTCTGCACTGTTTGAGATCAAGCTGAGGGCATAATGGGATTCGTGATCGATGCCGTCCCTTCACGTGACGGACGGCCGATCCTTTCTGAACCGCTCGAGAGCGAAAGAAAAACTCTCCCCCGCCGCCCCGCCCTCCTCCTGAACAATCTCCTTGAGAGAAGGCAAAAAAACACTTTAGAGGAAATTACCAATAAGAACTAAAGTGTCACGACTGAACACTGAATGACACTTTGATCTACAATAATCCTCGCGCGCTCTGAGCCTCGGCCGCTCCGCAGGGGACGCGCCAAGGTCAATTAGGTTACTTTGAACCATCACCTCCAACATGTGCAGGTATGGCAGCGCCCTCCTCCTCCTCCTCCTCTCCCTCCTCCCCTTCATATTTTCTCCAGGAATGTCCAATCGATTTGTCTGTGGCCGAGAAAAGTGGCGCTCTCTCTCTCTCTCCTCGGCGGTGAGAAAAACTCTGCCGGAATATTAACAGGTAGTTGCCATGGCAACAGGCGACTGCTGCCTAACAGCGTAGTGATTGCCTGAGCTGGGAAAAAAAAAAGAAAAACGCTGCACTTTTCTTTCTTTTTACTGTAAGGAAAGCACATACACAAGAAAAAGAAGAAAAAAACCTGTGTTGAGGCCCAGAGCAACATCCACATGGATGACCAGCCATGTAACAAAAAGCATGCCATCATGAGGGGGATGATTCAGTCGGGTAATTGCTGCATCTAGTACACCAGAGAGACATTTATTCTCTCATCAATAATGAATGAATGTACTCGGGACTCAGACCACATTAGCAGTGAAATGGCCAAAATGATTAAACGGCCGACCGCAACTGGCTAACTGCAAATGTCAGGCTGTAGATCCACGACCCAGCTGTTGGTCGAAGCCCGCAGCGGTGAGAGGAAACTGCTCGGCGTGGACGCGACTCGGGTTTCGCTACGGTCCCATTGTGCATTCACGGCGGCGGTGTGAAGGTCTAATTAGCTGTACGTCTCTGAAATCTCTGCGCTGCGAGCTCCCATGTTGATCGTCAGCTTTCATCTGTTCTAGAATGAATAACGAACCGTGTGGGCGCGTTGACGTCAGAGACCGAAACCGCTCGTACGGTCTCGTATAGACGCTATAGGAGCGTCCACCATATGGTAACTGGGACGGTACGGAGAACAAATGAGGCGCAGTATCCTTGGTGAAGCCTGAGAACAGATTAAGAGCGATGAACTGTTTCACCTGGAAGCACGCCGGCTCTGAGTTCGAGCTCACCTTGAGGGGGAAGTTATTATCGTCACTCTGCGCTTCCTGCTGCGGTGAACTTGGGGTTTCCCTCATGGGGAGTGACAAGGTCAGAGTGTGCTGTGTGCATCTTACACTGACAGAATAATCCACTCCGATGGTGATGTTTTTATTAACTGTGCGAGGAAAACATGTTGCAATTCTATGAGGTCCATACAGACGCTGTTATAGATGAACAACACATTATCTGTTAACCGTATTCCGGAGATGGGAAGTACATACGTAGATTTTCCAGCTATCCGGTATTTATTTTTCTGACAGTGTTTTACATTTTGACACAAATAACTGCACTTCCTACTCTTTACATTTTCAAAAACAGGCTCAATACTTTATTACTTTTACTCGAGTAAAGAAGTTGAATCAGTACTTTTACTTTTAATCTTTGTTTCCATAAGTATTTCTGCTTCTACTGGAGTAAATAAAGTGTGGACTTTTTTATAAGTGTCATAAAAATCAGTTGCAACTTCATGATAACTGAAAGGTTGTTGCTGTGTCGCTGTGTCAACCTTGTAATAGTTTATTCCCCTGAGAAAGCATCTTATTTTTCCACAAGATAAAAAGAATAAACTCTCTCTGATCCTCAGCGGCTTCACAACAAAACCCAGCTGGAGTCAGGAATAATTTCATCCGATGGGTAAAATAAATAACAGATAAACACGGATAAAATTCAGATATTCTAAATGTTCCGGTGACAAATAACGGATGTATAATAACTGAGGATGTTAGTGGCCAGTCATTATTTCAGCCTCTGCCTGTGAGTAATGATTGTATATGCAAACCCACATGATGAGCACCTCCAGCATCATGTCTAATAGCTCAGTTCGGTGTGGATGCCATATTCTGACATCGCCCCTTATGAATGATTATTTCTCTGGCTGTCTGCCTGTTCGCTCTGCAGACAGGCAGACACACTAAAGGTCTGACAGAGTGCTACTATTATGTGTGAGAGCAGAACTTAATGGAGCTTTCTTGGACCAAAACAGGGTGCGACTGTTTTGAGAAAAACAAATCGAAACAAAGCTGAACATATTTAAAACCTTTCGGGATCACAACTTTTGATATTATTTTACCGTACACCAGAATTAAGTGGAGAAATGTGTCTCAGCTCTCGTTAAAAGTTGATTTTATTCTTAGTTGCACTTCATTCAGATGTCGAGGATAGTTATAGAACATGTTTCTCAGTGAGAAGCAGAACAGTCGCCACTGCAAAGAGACTGAAATTGTTGAAGTGCTTCATTCACACATACGATTCTTCTTCTTACTTATCTCATGTCATCATTGCACCTTGAACCTTCAGCCTCTTGCTTACATCCATCACAGTTCACAGTGTAAAATAAAGTACACTATGGAATGCAGTCTGATCTCCCTGGTGGCTATTTTTGGCGTCATGCTCTGTATTTCCGCACACTACCACCCCGGCAGCACCGACTGCAGAAAATAGAGACTCCATATCTCAACCTTAAAGCCTTCAGTGCTCTGCTTTCTCTGTTGCTGTCATGCCTGCTAAGCTAAGCTAAGCTAGGCTAGGCTAACACCTTCTATGACTTCCACTGGTCCATATCATAATTCAACCCACCGACACCTGAGGTTGACTGTCCATACTTTACATTCAAAAGACAAAATCAGCAGACAGATCCACGGAGGCTGTCGTATCCTCTGCCCTCCACTCAGGCTTCACACATCAGGATGCTGTTTTATTGATTCCAGCTCAGCATTCAACACAATCTCATCCATGAAGATGATTGGAAACTTCACACTCTGCAATTAGATATCGGACTTCCTCCCAGACAGTTCGGATTGTCAGTCACACCTCGTCTGTATCTGTTAGTGATCAACACCAGAGTATAAAGAGACTTTAAAGGCTCAGTTTTGTTGTACAACCCTGGTGATTTCTAACTCCCCCGCCCCCATAATAATAATAATCTCTACATTATGACACAAACTTCTCGTGAAGTTGTCTCTCCATTTTTCACCCAACAGTTTTTGTTTTCCTTTGTGTAATGAGCGTTCGAGCCTCACGGGGCTGCTAATGCGGCTTCATAATTGTAGTCTTGTTTAATCTTCTGTTGCTGCTCGCTGACCAGAACATGCCTCCATCCGTTCATTAGCATTCGAATGTTCCCTGTTTTGTTTTTTTTCATCATCACCCCTCCTCCAGTTTAATATCTCCTAACAAGATAGGCCCTCACCATCCTCATAAATAAATCACAACAAATAAATGTATCCGGCCCTGTAATGGAAACACATGCAGATGATTCTGCAGCGTGTGCTTCATCCGCTGCTTCTCGCCCACATTAAAACTTTGTCTCCCTCTTTCTGATCCTCTCTGCATGTTTGCAGACTTTATCTTCTCGACATATTTGCATATTCTGAAATGCATCGCTGCAGTCTTTCTCTCTGTTTGTGTGTGTGTGTGTGCGCTGTGTCAGTCATGCAAACTCATCAACTTTCTCGAAACTGAATGGAAGTTTCACTGAAATTAGCCTCAAACTGAGCAGCTTTTTTCTACCCGTATAATCTAATGAGTCTCAGAAAGCTTTCTTTTTTTGGGGTCGCTTGCGGTTGGCAAAAATAAACTGTAAAAAAAATGAATAATAATAACTTGCTAGGAAAGTGCTTATTTACAGAGAAACATCATCATTATTCTTTGGGGTGAATTCAGTCCAATGTTCAGTTTCTTTTCGCTCTGTTTTTGGTCTCAACCAGCTACTGAGGGTTTGCTGTATGCTTCACTCTGCTCACCAGCTGGTCACTAACTACGTCTTGCAGCTGTTTGGAGCTGGGCAGGCAGTGAACAGATGCTTTTGACAGCTTATTTACTGAAAAAGTTGCCTGCTGCGACTGAAAATGATGCTGTGAGAGAAGTAGGAGTGACCCAAGACTGGAAAATGCTGGATTCGAAAACCAAAACAGTCTCTAGAACTTCAGGTGAGAAAATCGACACTGCTAGCGAACGCTTTCACGTTGTCAAATTGGAGTGTCATAGAAAACCTTTAACCATTTACTTGACAGTGGACTGAAAAACTTTCCACCCCCACACCTCTCAGCCTGCTTCAGTGGCCTGAGAATATTCAAGGTCTGAATTTTCCGTGTTTCTATTCTCTGTAAAATGTCACTTCATTGAAAACTTGTGCATGAGCCTTGATCACATGCTGGAAGAAATACCTCCAGTCTTTTCTTAGCAATGTAGAAAACTCTTAGTATTGACTTCAAAATCAAGCAACTCACCTCACAAGATTTCACAGCAAGACTTCACCGGTAAATGTGTGTTTCTGGTTACATAAAGGGATCTTACTAACAAAAAGGTCTATCGCTTCAGCCTGTCAGCGGCAAAAACAAACACTTTTAGTGGACGTAACTTGGATGGTTGCAGTTGCCCCAAAGGATTAAATTGTTGGAGCGGTGGCGAGCTGAGACAATCTACTGGACCGATTCCAAAACCTTTGGGTAAAATTAATCATTTAAACACCAACAATGTAAACAAAGCGCCCATGGTTGAACATACCAGATATCCGCTTCAACCTACGTAACGTAACATAACGTAACATAACGTAACGTAACATAACGCTTCACAGGAAACACTTAATGTTGAGTTGAGTGCTAAAAGTCCATCCACTAAGTATCAATACCTCAGAACTGTAATCGATTACACTGCCTGATAATATTTACTTCCAACTGGTTGTGATTGCAGTAAAGTAACATGAAATCAGTTGCTTCAGCTGCTGTGAACCTTTCAAACTTTGCAAATGAAAACCAACTGACATCTGCTGACGATCCCTTGATGACTTTGATCTCTAAACTTTCAGAACCCAAATCATTAATTAGCCTCACTTTGAGGTTTGCTCGAGAAATTACCGATCACAGGAGACATATTTGTTTTCAGGGTGAAAGTTGTCGCACCAGATGTTCTTCAAAACAACTTCCTGGTCCTGTGTATCGTACTCTACGCTGCAGAAAAACAACATGAAGCGTGGCGTGTTGTTCTCTCTGCAGATTGTTTTGTTTTCTGCACAGTCCTCAGCAGTACGAGGAGCCTAATCCTTCATCGTTTGGGCACCTTTATCTGCCAAGCCAGATGGATCGCAGGTGGCACGCCAGATGCCTTACTATATTTACAATCTCTTATCTTCTGGATCACAGAGGGGGTCAGATCGTGGCAGGAACAAACCTTCCTTGTGCCCTCAACGACACCACTGCGTTGTCAGATCGGGCTTGTTGTTTTGCATAATGCAGATATTATATATTCAAAATGAGTGGTCCGCATCGAGATGGCATGCGAGGTTCGGTCTGTGCTCTCAATGGAGCCGTCTGACTCATCCCGATCACCGGAGGGCCGGGAGACACAGAGGCCGCGTAATGCAATCAGACGCAACACAAATATCAGCCCGTGTGTCTAACGAGCGGGGACGAGGAGAGCAAAAACAGCCGTGTCAAAGAGGGTCAGCTTTAAGTGGTCTGAAAATTATAAAGCAAACACACACACACACACACACACACACACACACACACACACATATTCGCTGTATGAATCTCTGCAGGTCTTTTAATCGCAAATGCAAAAACAAACAAGAAATTGAGCTTTTTCATCCAATAAATCTTCCTGAGATTGAATTTTCTCCCTCACACCTGTGAAATACACACTGGTGATGTTGGAGGAGGTGAACCCGGCCACATTGTTTGCATAAAACTTTAACAGCCTCCAATTAATTCTCCTTTACGGCCCGAATAAACCTTCAGCAGAATGTTTCAGTCCGTCTCTGCTGTACCGACAACATAAAAACAGCCCGAGTGGGAGAAATACTCCGACCAGACATCACATCTCTGACTTTTTTCCAGCAAATCAAATATGTCTGGTGTCACTGACAGCTGTTTCCTGGTTCCAGCTGGAAGAACAACAGAGCAGGTTCGAGACAGATTATGAATAAATGTCATATTTTTGTGAAGGAGACAGAAAACCAACTGGAAAAAAAAAGACATAAACATGGCGACAAGCTTCGAGGAGATAAACACAGCTGGACGAGTTGCACGGAAACAAAATCTCTTATATCTGAATTGTTGTTTGATTTGTGCTCAAGGTAACACAATGATGCCACTCTATCTGTAGAGTGAAGAGTTTCTGTTTGCAGTAGTCGAAGTACGTAAGATGCCAGACTTTCAAAATAAAGCTTACTCATTCACATGTTAGTATTGGAAAAACTAGAATTAAATATGCTGCACAGCTGCGGCATCTTGCTGAAGTGGTTACGGCCACATTAGCAGAATCAGCACCATCTTTACTTCGTGCCCGTCTGTCTCGTTCTGCTTCCTCGCGGTGCTTCCGCTCTCAATCGAACGGCATATTAGGAGAATTACCTGATCGATAACTGTGTGTTTTCGGGGGATTATTGTTTGCATCGCACAGACTGATGCAGTGCCCGAACCTCCCGCTGAATATAGATTCAGATGCTTTGAGGTAGCTGCGTATTAATATGAGGTCGAAGGAGGCTGTAGGTTATCAAACCAGACGCTGTCAGCAAATACGCAGACGGCTGTTTTTGATCTAATAAAGTTCTGTGTTTAACGTCTCACCTGAAAAAGAGGTAAATTACATTTCAGCTATATATAGAACACAAGTTGATTTAATGTCGGCCTCGGGGCAGCCAGTGGTCGCACGTTTACACCTTTAATAGCGTGGAGGAGAGTCTTTCCTTGGGGTTTCCTCCACCTCTGGCCCTGATTCTCCCCTCATTTCCACACAAAACGCTCTCTCCACAGTGAACAGGTGTAAAGATTGATATTATTCAGCCCCTCCCATGATGCACCGTGTACCCAAACAGAACACGTCTCTAATTTGGCACGGGGCGATGTTGACATTTGGATCCCCGGCCCTGTGGGAAGGGTAACGACTTTCGCATTAGGATGCTGCTGCCGTACAACACCTGATCTGTTCTCCGTCCACCAGCAGGATGTTCTCACACTGCATCGGTCATGTAACTCAAACAGGGAGCAGCATCGATTGGGTAATTCGTCCAAAACGCCTTTGGATTGAGATAAAGAAGCAGGAAAAAGACGGACGGGCCTATTAGCTCGCGTGGTCGTCCCCCAAATGGAGGACTTGGGCTTGATCCTCCCCTGCGGCCGCAACAAAGAGCCTTCCTAAAGCTGTTCTGGCTCCTGAGGCTGACAAGAATAAAGAACGGTTTGAAAGGATATAAAGCCTCTATGACTTCTGGTGCATTTGTAGGAATGTGGAAAACATTATGTCAAAGTTGTCTCCTCGCCTCTGGGAGTTTTTCAACCCACCTTTCACAGCGGCGACAGCTACAGAAGCCCGGAGAGGACAATAAAGATAAAGTGACAACAGAAACGAGCAACTGGGCTCATTAGAAGCCGTTTTATAATGTAAACTAATGAACATGAATCTGACCTTGGAAATTATAACGAGACGTGCGGTTAAAGCTCCATAAAAGCTGCGAAGCACAACTTTATCTAAGGTGATTCATTGCAATCGTGACATTTTTATTTTTTGGCTTGTTTGAAGCCTTAAAGGGAAAAAAGTTTGACACTTTTGCTCAAGGACTGTCTTCCTACAATCACACTCCGGAGAAACGCAGGTGCTCTTGAAGAAAAAGGTCAAAAAACCTTTATCCAGAAACGTGGCTGCTGACAGAACAATAACACACAGACCGGTTTCGACCTTGAAGCTCGTCATCAGGGCACAAAATGGTCGACCGAGATACAGCGGACATTTTTAAAAACTTGGTGAACATCGCTGCTCAGCCTCGTTTCTAACCGGCGTTGCAACAGAACTTCAAGAACAAACCTCCATTACGACTCTTTCTATTGTGAATTTTTGTTTTATAAAGGCCCATCAAGCTGAGAAACAGCAAAAATTCCTCTCATTGGTTTGAATGGCCGCCATCTTTGCATCTGTCATCTAGTTTCTTCTATATACTAATTGTCCTGTAAGCAGCCGTGTTTGAATAAATCCTTTTCAACCTTGATACAAGTACGTTTTGTTCCTGCTCCAAGGACGAGTGCCTGAAGTTTGTTTTGTCCTCTCGTGAGCAAAACTTTGTGACTTTAGGTTCCTTCCTCATAGCGCCGTCCTCCATAATCACATTATGGTTTTAATGCTGTATGAGCCCGTCAGAGACAAACACTGCACAGAGAAATGAGAAAGAAACACAAGAAAGTGTTTGTGCTACAGAGAAGTGGAAAACTGAATCCTTGCGTTAACCTTTTGTGCCTCTGTGTAACGTAAACGCTGCATGAACTGAAACTGAGGTCAAGCTGATAAAAGAGAGCAGCTTTATAACTCTATTGGTTTAGATAAGAGAGCCTGTTCGCAGTAAATACCTGGAATTTTCAGCAAGAGCACAACATGGTATTAAATGTAAGTAAGACATCAGTACCTGCTGCACAAATCCTCTCAGACTCCCCGGAGCCTCACGCACTCACTTCTTATTCTCATACACAGGAAATGTTGAGGATCACTGCAGAAGAAGAGCTGCCGGTTGAACATCTGGTCGCACCGGATCGCATGTTTACAGTCTAGAAGCTCTCGCAGGATGTTCTGTGACCGCAGAGTCGGCTGCGTATCAATTAAACGTTGCGCAGAAGTATCGGAGCTTTCAGAGACGGTCAGTGAGTCCAGCCACACAGGTGTCCTCACTTACGCCTGATTACAGTTCGCCTCATGATGTCATTTCCAGCCTGACGCCGCTCAACGTAAAGCTGACCGCAGGTCGGATCAAGCAGAGGATTGGAAACACCTGCAGGGATGTTTGGACCTTTGCTTCAGTGCTGGACTGTTTCAAAACGTGCAAATCTCAATAATGGTTGAAAATAGATGATTAGAGGAAGAAATCTTTACCTTATTTCACAAAAATATGTGCAATCTTTTGACCATTTCTGCTCCGTTATTATGTATTTCTCTTTGTTGATTTGCCCTCTGATGGTCGGTGGAGTTAAAGCAACATTAATTGACCTTTTCATCTTAAAACAGCAGCTTCAGAATCATTTCGCTGGTACTTGTGATGTTACTTCCTCTTTTTTCATATGTTCATGCACTCACATGCAGATATGTGACTTTTTCCTCAGGGTTTTATCTTTGTGGCCCCTTTTTTTTTTTGGAAGCAAAGATAAAAAAAAAAACATCCACGTCAGCAGCCCACAACTTTGAAATAAAGAACTTGTGAAAGCGTCTGATATAATTTCCGCTTCCATTATTTCCAGACGCTTTATGAACGGAGCTGTTCGTGAATGAGAGAAAACAAACACTCAACTTTTTTTTTTTCTCCCCTTAATATCCGACAGAAATGACGATAATGGAAGAGCGGCACAATTATGAAAGCAGTTGCAGATAATAAAGGTTGTGGTGATTACTTCTAATGAACAACCTTATCTCAGCCGCAGATGGTCATTTTATGCTACAAAGCAGTAAAAAAACACACATTTATTTATCTACTACAGCAGTCTCTCTTCTCCTCGGCTGATATTTTAAAAAGCAAAGCATGAATATTCCGTTTGAACAGACGCAATAGCCGTGACGCAAGTCAAAAAAACATGCAGATTTGGTCTGGCAGCTCTATTTTTGGGGAGGGGGGAGTGTGACTTAGTCTTGATGTTAAGGTTGCCGACATGGCTGACGTGACCACGCGGCGTGCTCGCAGGTCACCGGGCTGCGGGGCATCGCGGCCAGTCATCGAAGGTTGGGAGGCGGCTGAGGTTACGCGGCTGTGACTGGCTGAGTCCCCGAGCGGCACAACCTCCAGCCGTTTCACGCGTCCCGGCGGTGCCGCGGAGCTCTGATGGCACGATGAAAGAGCCGGAGATGATCAAGAGAGTGTGAAAGAACAATGGGGACAAACCGCAATGAAGCCGAAGGAGAGGCAGACGTGTGCCGCGACGGAATGAAATGGAGATGAATAAAAGGTGATTTATGTGTGGAGATTGTGAAAAAGGGGGCACAGGAAAGAGACAGAGAGGCAGGAAGGCATGTTGTTATCTTCTAGCTTCAGAGGGATCGCCTTGTCTGAGGACTTTCTTCCTGGACGCTGACCGTCTCCACTGGAAATACCCCTCAAATGTTTGTCTAACTTTTCTGCCGTGTAGCTCGGATCAAACGCTCTGCAAAGCAAACGAGGAAACTTTACCTGAAAGTCGTCACGACGGAGAGCAGAACGTTTAAAAATCCAGATCTGAGAGTTTGACTTTACAAGCCGTGTGCTGAAGGAACGCAGGCAAACACAGAGTTAATAGGAAGCGTGTTCGAGGCTTTGGAAGAAGTATTTACATCCTTTACTTATGTAGACGCAGAGAAACTGAGCAGAAGTACTGATCCAACACCTTTACTCAAGTTAAAGTAATAGAGCACAGGCACCATGATAATATAATTCAAAGACTATTAAACTTAAAGCTAAAATGAGAAGGATTTGTCCCAAAGACAGCTGATTGTTGAGTCTCATTCTCAGGACGTCAGATAGACACATGTAAAGCATCTGGAGCAGCAACAAAGTGAAACAAAAGTAGATTTTTGAGTCTCCATCTCGTCATAAACCGATGCACTGGGACGGCGGACGGCCCGATCTATAATCCTAAAGCATCAGTATTTGGCGAGATGGGAACGAGACTCAAAAATATACTTTTCTTACAAATAACATCTTTAAATTTCGACCATGTTGTCAGTGAAAACACATCTAAACGTCTCTTTTTGTTCAGTTAATATGAATGAAACCGCGCAATTGTTCCAAACGTTCCCTCGTGGTTTCGCTTCACGCTGAGGTCTCGTCTGCGACGGGATCAATAGAAAATATTTACTTTTTCTCAAAACACTGATTATTTTCATCTCCTGGCTCCAACCAACAAAGGCAGAGAAGTCATTTTAAACCGGCAACAACAAAAGAAGGAGAATAAAAACTACCAGATTACTCGTCCTGTTAAAGTCGTGTCGCCCTGCTGATTTCTTCCAGGTGAGACGGAACAAAGTCTTCAATTTTGTGGGTGTGACGAAACATTTCGGACAATAATGGACCCGTTTGTGTGTCGCAGTAATGAGCTGTTGTTGTTCCTGCAGATTATATCAGATGTTGTCTCCTCAGACGCACAACAAACACCAGAGGGGCACGTGGGTAAACAAAGTGCACATTCCTCGGCCCGGTCTGCTCTCGCGTGTTCCCGGCCCGCTCGGCGTGCTGTGCGGACATATGGCGGCCATCTGTGCAGGCCTGGGGATGTCAGAACATCGCGGCCGGGTGAGATCTGGGCCGGCGAGCGAGGGGAGGAGAGGACAGACGGACGACTGCTCATACGAGCTAACGCTAACGGAGCCGACACACAGAGGCTCACTCACTCTTACTAACTATTAAACTTTGCACTTTTCCCTCGGAGAACCTTTTAATCGGACCGGATGTCAGAAGCTCGGCGTTATTGGAAAAATACGAGCTGAGAGGTTTGACATTCTCTATGAGAAGCTGCAGTCCTTCACTCGGCTCGGGGAGTGACACATCAGTGGAATATAACTTCATACAGTCACTCGAGTGAAGGGGAAATTTTTACTTTTCGAGTTGAAACATGAATCATCTGCTCGCCACCGGCTGCTTTTCTGACACACTTGAAACTTTTGAGGGTCACGTGGCCGCAAACGCACGGCGATCGTACAGAAAACGAGGCACTGCTGCAGATTAAACTAGAAGATAAACACTCAGGATGATTTACATTATCAGTCAAATTGATTTTATTTAGCAGCGATGACAAAATCATCCTCAGGGCTCGACTAGTTCTACTGTTTTGGTCGCGCACGCACCCGAAAATGTGTCAATTCAACACGTCCTGGTCGCACAGCTCATGTTAAAGATGTGTAGCTGATAAAAATATAGTTAACAGAAGTAATATTGGTGCGTCTGAGTGTGCAAAGTTAGTCTGGAGACCTGATTCTACATGGAAACCAGAGAGGGAACCGTCCGTCCACTGTTGAAACCATTCCTTTATATTATTCAGCAACACATCGTGAGTGAATTCGATAGATTTTCTGACTCCAGCTTCTAAAATTAGAGAATCTTGCAGCTTTTCTGTGGTTTTTCCAACATGAATTGAATCTTTTTTAGTTTATTTATTGGACGAAACCAACTCTTTTAAAGGGCTGAAGGGAACGTGGGGAGATGTGATGATATTTTGCATAAATAAAATCCTCCTTTTTTCACAGCGGACATTTTGGAAAAGCAGGAAAAGCACGCGATGGCTCTCGAGGGGCAACATGAACAGAACCAGCACCCTGAAACTGAGGCAGCAACGGACTTCAGCCACGTCTTTATTCTTTAACGTACTTCTTGTGCATTTCCTTCTACTGTGAAACGCCGAATTGTCCTCTGTGAAATTGCAAAAATAACTGGCTGATTAATCTCTTTCCGCCCACCTCATCGACGGACCCGAACCTGCCGGAGAGCTACAGGTGCCTCTGGCCTCCAGACGCCGCGCGGTAATAAATGACTCCAGCATTCAGCATATTAAACACAAGTGGGCCGAGAAGCTCTAAATGTAAATTACGCACAGAGAGAAACAACAGAGAACAGTCAACCTACACTCTCACAAAGGGTCCAATTACAGAGAGCAGACTTTAACCAACACGACTTAAATGTGCGAAACAACAAACTCTTTTAACAAGGAAGTAAACAAGTTCGGATAATCAATGTGGACTCGAGAGAGACGAGAAAATGGCTTTACTTCACGGAGAGAAAAGGGCTGTGAGGCGCTGAGGATGTCGGAGGGACGTGACAAAGCGTGTCCCGGCGCGTGAATATGATCCGTCGACTGCAATTACCGTGTCAGCGAGTCTGATTCAAGCAGCCGTGAACCGCCGAGAGACGCCGACACCTGAGGAGGAGTCACGGCCGACGGCAGGTCGGATCACGTCCAGCGCACGGACGGATTATCTCTGTGCAGACGAGCGACGACGAGTGAGCTGACGTGAGGCCAGGTGACGACCAAAACTTGAGAAGTTTCCTCACGACTTATCTCGAAGACAATCAGCCGTCTTCATCTGATAAACAACTTTCATTAAGCCTTTATTAATTACGTTAAGGTGGCTGTTTTTCTGCCCTCTCTGATGAGAAGCCCGTCACAGCCGGCCTGATTCATTCATCACAGGGGGAAATAAAAGCCGGCTCGTTAACATCTCATGCATTTTTACATCTGAAGAGTAGAAGATGAAAGTGTATACAAAACGTGTGGGAGCGCAGAGCGATATCTCAATGCGACAGATGCTTTAAAGTGTCAGAGTGAAGAAATACTTGACCTGCAACTGTGAGAAAGTTACTGTATCGTTTCAGATCTAAAGTCCAAATCAGTGGATTTAAAAAAGGGAACCGTGCACGACACGATCGGCATAATGACACTCCAGTGTTGTATCGCACAACTGGTTTTGGTTCATCCAGATGTTAAACGTAGATTTGTTTTATTCCACGTGATTGAGAGACATCCTGAGATAACGCCTTCGTATCGCCTGCAGGACAACATGAGGACAAACCGGCTCATCTCACCACACTCTGAGCTCTCCAGGTCATTTTTTGTACGTCATTGGTGGAATAATCTCATTTTACTCCCCGATTTTCACATTATGCTCATGAATATTCTGAGTTTATGTCAGAGGGCGAGATAAAACAAATATAAATTTGAATTTTCCACAGCTAAAGGGGCACTTTTTCATTTTTTTAATTCAAAATCAGAATTCTAGTATTCACAGTATTAATGAGAAACAAACTTTCCACAACTGAATAAACAAGCTGTTCTGAGAGGAAAACAAGGTCCACAGAGGACTGAGCAGTGAAGCTAAAAAGGTGGCAGGGTCCGCCACATATAAACCAAGGAAGAAACGCAGAAATGACTCTTTTCTGTCTTCAACAAAACTACGGAGGGCTAATTTGATGTCAGTACCAGAATCATTCAAATCGGCCAAAACAATGACTTTCTATAAGGTTAAAAAACGTCCAAAATGTTTAAAGAAATGCGTCTCAAATGTGTGTGTTGATATCTTGGAATGAATTTGTCTGTTACAAAGAGAAGTAGCGATGTTTGCTAGCAGGTGGTTGCAGCCTGCAGACGCGTCTGAAGTGATGAGCATCAGATGAAAGTCACGACAGTTATAGGGATTCATTTTCAAGAGGCCGTGAGTCTGAACCACGTTTCAAAAATACTCCATTTAGTAGCTGTTGTTGTGTTTTTAGTATTGGAGCCACTGATATAAAAGCTTTTGTCTGGAAGCTGCTAATGGAAGAAGACAATTTCACTTGTTTCCCAAAACAAGAGTCGGGATCAGAGATCAGGAGGATCCGACAACAATTACCAGCATCACGTCGTTTTATAAAGTCGGAGGAGATTGCTCTTAATGTCACACGCAGAGTGAAATTATCTCACCAGAACGTTTTCTGAGGAAATGATTAAAAATTCACCGAGTCGACTGGTTGAGCTGGATGTCTGGAAAACGCCCTTCGCTCCCGGTTTGTTCGTGCGAGTCTCCAACAACAAAGCGGCCTCCACCTTTATTACCCTGCTGGTTCTGACGTGTCTGCAGGGACTCAGGTGTGGTCGTGTTATTACGCCTCACTTCCCTCAGCGAGGAACTCGATGATAAAACTAAAAGTCCCAGACAGGCGCTGCGCTCCATTTTCTCGGTTCAATTATGTCCAATTACTCTCAGCGCGAGCCCCCAGATGTTGCAGCAGTTGTGTTGGTTATTGCAGCTCTGTTAAAAGACTGTTTCCAACCTCAGTGTCAATCACACACGGCTCATGATGGCTAAATAATTCAGGTATCCATCCAGGTCTCTCTCATCCCTCCCAAAAAATGTTATTTCATTTGGCAAATACACTTTAGAGGAAACGTTTTTGCTCGTTCTTTCCAATTTAAAACATGTGAGAGAACAGAGGTTGGACTGATGAAGTTGTGCTGTGTGACCGAGAGAACAAAGAGCAGCGAGACCGAGGTTTGAATCCTCCGTCCCAGACGTTATTAAGTTTAAGCTACTTGAACTCTTGGATGAGGTTGAGTAAAGATCGGCATGTTGGATGAATATGAAAAAGGAGCATCTGGTGGCCGAGCGGTGGAGCGATATCTGTATTCTGGCCTTCTACCTTCTCACCAGAGTTCATTCAGCTATTTTCAATTTAGTCTTAGTCAAAGTTAAAGAAAAGTGGTACATTAAAGTCAGGTTTTAACAAAACATACATTTAATTTAAGCTTTTATTAGCTGAGTGGTTTTTTAGTGGTTTTCATCGTCTCGTCTTAGTCCTGGAAAAACTATGTTGACGGACATTTCAAGCCATTGTTTTCATTCAGGAATTCAAATGAACCGTCTTATCAAGTCTGTCAGGCGTCCATTAAAGGCAAAATAACAAAATAAAAAGATTAAACAACAAATGAGTCAACACATCCTCATACATAAAGGACTGAATAGGTCCATTGCTGGCAACAAGATATATTAAAACATCATCAACGCGACAACGTACCAGCATCAGTACCAGACGTTTGTTTGTACCGTAGACAGTCTGGTTAGGTTTAGGAAAACATGTGGTATGTGTAATAACAATCTTTCTTCTCTAACTTTAGTTACAGAACTTTACTTGACTTCCTCCTTTGCTCGCCTAATAATCACGGCCAAACAGGAGACATAAATTTAGGAGGTAATAAGTTTCAGAAAGACCACATGTCCCACCGTGTGCTTCAAGCCAACAAGGATTTTGTTTTTTCAACATTTGATCAAAAAAACGTCATGTTTCTCAGCAGCCTAAACCGGACCTTTTGTCATCTGTAACTCTGTATCTGTAACTCACAAATCCAGTACGAAAAACTGCAACTACAGTCAACTTCAATTGATAAGCGTGATTTTAATTAAATAGTCAGCGATATTACCAAAACTTTTACTAAATCATGAGAAAATGTCTCAAGTCGACATCTCTGGCCTGAAGCTACTATCACATGAGATGAACGATGCATTCAGGTGTCTCCAGTGTCAGAGTCCTGTGCTTTGAGTCGCTTTAATATAACCATGAAAATATTAATTGGGATTTAACATTTCAACAGTGAATGGTTTGCATATGTTCCCCCACAGATTAGAGAGTAAATCGCAGCTCAGCTGGACTTTTGATGTTTACAACACAAAATATAAAACTTTAACAAACCGGCTACGTGCGACAGCAAGTCCAGCAGCGCCGAGCAGCAAACATACTCATTTACTGATGCACTCACAGATGTGAAGCCACAGGTTCTCACTCTGAACTTCAACTCCTGCAAGTTGAGGTTGGATGTGAGAAAGTGGCTGAGGGAGCGATAAGTGTGTGCGTCTGTTTTCCACCGCGGCTCGCTTCTCACTCAGGAATCAGGTAGTAACCCCGGGTCCTCTGAGCGAGCACCACGAGCCAAGAGAGACTAGACACACAAAAAGCAACCGGCTGCCACAGAGGTTGAGCTTCGGCGGTGTAATTACACCTCAGGAAGACTGAAGTGTTTCTGGTCTATCCCCTCGCAGCTTCTCCTCAGAGGCGAATTAGCTGAGCACCAAAGGAGGAGGGAGGATGGAGGAGGAGGGAGGAGGGAGGAGGGAGGAGGGCGTCCAGGAGGGTTTGGGAATTTAGTAAAAGGAGAAAAAAATATCCCGTCTTGCGTGTATCACATGTCAGATTAGCATAGTAGGCAGAGAGGAAGATGATTCGGCATGAATATTGTGCTTTGAAATCTGAAATCAGGGCTGCACCGGCTCCCTCTTCCTCCTCTGACAGCTGCCCTTGCGTGACTTTGCAGTGCTGACATGCCGCTCGCGGTCTGTTAGAAAGGAGATAAATCCTTGATGGGTGGCAGAAGAAGGAGAGATGAGGAGCTTAGTGTCGGGCTCTGACGGAGCCTTGAAGCCGGCGGGGGAATCGGCTCTTCATGAACATGACGGGAGGAGTGGAGTTACATGGTCACCGGCTCGCCGCCTGTCTGCTCCAACCTGAAGGCTAATAACCGAGTCTCCCGGTTCTCAGTGGCGCTGTTGTTTGAGAGACTCTCGGGCTGCTATTCAAGACGACAACAAAGAATTTCTGTCTTCCGAGATAAAAAACTGGCCTTTCTTTAACTTGAAACTACATCATTATTCTGTAGAGTGGAGCTCCAGGGCTCTCCGCCTCTACAGAAGTAAAGCTTTGGTTATAAATCTGTGTTATTTAACCGACTTTAAAGCTGCACTCATCCAATAAATGTTTTATATAGGCTCAAATAGCTACGTGTTAAAGTTAAGGGATCTTTTTCATTCATTCTCACCCAACCTTGACGTTCTTCTCAGCACAATTGAGCAGTTTAGCCTCTTGCAGCTCATTGTTTTTGTTGTCAGGACCCAGAACAACCCTGTTTCCAGCCCCGACAGTACTTTGGTGCTGTTCAGATAAATTACGGTTGGTTTGCAGAGATTTCTCCTGAAAACAAACAGCCAATAGATGCAGTTGGTGACTAGCTTGTTGCTAGCGTAGCAGCCAAAGACCCAGATATTTACATTTATATAACAACTGCAATCTGAAACAAATGAAAACACAGTTCAATATTCATAAATCCATCGTAATTCCAATGACAGATTAAAGACCATCGAGAACTCACGCATTAATTCATAAGACGACAATCAACAGGAGAGACTTTCTCTCTAATCCTGTCTTTGTTAAATTATACAAATAAATCTAATCACACATAACATTTCACTCTGACAGCTTGTAGTCGAGGACGTCACATGGATGCTGTTTTGTTTGTCGCCAGCTGACGACGTCGGGGATCAGCGCTCCGGCTCGAGGGTGCTCTTTTGTTATCTGCAGTCCACACGGCAGCAACGTAGCTCCGCAGGACGATTCGGATCAAAGAGCCGGAGAGCAACGACCGGCCAACATGCCTGTCAGGCGCGCCGCTGTCAGCAGATGGTGACGGGTGGTGCTGACTCGTGGAGAGGGCCAGGGGCCGTCCAGGAACCTGGGTCAGAGCTCCAGCGGGTGTCACATCGGGGCACCGTCTCCTTCTGCCACTTACTGTCACCGCTGCGCCGCCCAGGGGGATCGTGGGTGACAGTTCAGGCCGTCAGCTGCGCCTTTTACAGCCCAGAGAAAAGCGGACGTGTCACCTTTGGCCTCCGCTGTCACCTTTTAATGGAGGTGTCAGGTAAGAGAGACGTGTGGCTACGGAACGAGGCTCCGAGTTAAACAAATAAAAGAAGGGAGTGTTTAAATCTCCGCAGGCCAACACACTTAAATTCTCCGTCTCCCCTCCTGCGGCAGCTTCCTTCTGTGTCCTGCTGCCATCAGCGTCGGATTAGCTCGCCGGCGTTACAGCAGAATGAGACAATTACTGTGCCGAAATGGCGGCTCGTGACTGCACAGCAGCAGGTGCGTCAGCTGTCGACCGCAGAATCTCTAAATTGACAAAGAGAAAACAATCAGAAAAAGGGGCACCGTGACTTCATTTGTCTTCATCTGTCTGTGGGGTCGGTTTCGTTTCGGTGACACTCGCACACACATGGACTGATGCGTCCCGCTGTCAGTCAAACGCAAATGGTCGAGTTCTTTATGAGCAGAATCAGCCACCAGGCTCGGTCCAACTAAAGACAGTAAATCAAGGAAATCAGCAACTATTTTAACAATCGAACAATTGTCATTTTTCAAGCTAAATTGCCAAATGATCTCTTTAACTCTTGTTGGGAAAGTTGAGTAGACGTTTGTTGTCGCACTTCGTTCATGTTGGCCTGTTTTATTTGTTTGTTTTGATGGTTTTTGTTTGTTGAGGTCAATCACACCAAACACCACAAACACTTTTTGTTTTGTGTTGTTGGATTACTGTCCTGTCGTCATTGGTGGTGTGACCAGCGTAGCTCAAGCTTTGTAATCCACAAAACAAATAAAACTCTGGAGCTTCAGTGCAAAACAGCGTTCCAGCATTCTCTTAAGCATGAACTCGAGCAATAACCTGAAATGACCTTGACATGAATGTCCGGGATCAGATGGTTGCTCATTTTGATTGGAATTTAAATTCAAATCTCCATCACGACGCAACGTTGGGATGACATCAACCTACACTGTTGGACAGATGTTGAGTTTTGGATATTCAACATCATGACTTAAATCCAACAAAGTATCAATTGTGTTTGTAGCGTTAGCGACCAGGGTTAGGATTAGGGTTGCTTCTCATTGTGTAGGTTGCGAACTCGGAGGCTGTTGTGGATGGAAAATTGGAAAACAGTCACACATAGATAGCGGGGGAAGGAAAAGGGAAGAGAGATCCCTGAAATAGTGCACAGCTGGTGAGTCAGACTGCCTCTCCACAGACAGACTAAACATAATCCCTTATTATTCTTTAACTTTGACTATTTGTCTCTTAATCTTTAAATAATACATTTCTTTTTTTAAATGACAAGGTGTAATGAGTTCACATCTGCGAACAAGAGACCTTGAGAGGCAGATAAATGGAAGCAGAGAAAAAACTGCATTAGCCTAAAATGCTCCAAAAGACAGAATTTTTGGTGTGAATACTTCCTTGTTTGTCTTTTCTTTCAAAAACGCTCCCATCCAATCAGCCCAAATTACAATCTGCTCCCATTCAAATGCCACAAATTTGCTTCAATTTGTCCAAATCTATTTCTGGCATCTTGTACAATCACCCGCGCAGAATCCTCAAGCAGCGCTCTGCAGCAAAAAACCGGACGCGACGCTCGTTTGCACCTCACGCAGAGCCGTCAGACTTCAAACGGCTCCCTCTCAGCGCCACTAGAGGCTACAAAAGTGCAAAGTTTATTTGTCGGTGCAACTCTGAGGAAGAACTACATCATCAACAGGCTTCTCAGTCAGAGGAGACGTGACAGGAGCTCTGATTGATGGGTCGGCCCCTCTCCCAATCCTCACAGACTGTTTGTTTTTGGGGTCTCGGATCAAAACTCAACCTACCCCGGTCACATTTCCTGCCTTCAGCTCCAGGCAGCCGGAGGAAGAGGAAGAGGAGCCCGACAAAGACAGTCTGGTTTATACATGAAGCCCCCTGCATGAATTAAACATGCGGACAATTCCAGGAACTTCCGAGCAGATACACAAGCGAGACAGGGCGGAGGCAACTGTGAAGCGAAAAATATATAAAAAAGCGAGCCTGTCACCACACCGACGCATGATGCAGCCCCGCCGCGGGTCAGCCAGAGGAACATAAATACAAAAAAAAAGAGCCTCAGAAACTGTGAGAAACGAATATGTGCGAGTAAACTTTGCAGCTATTCCAATACGTGTGGGCGTCCTATTAAAATTCATAAGTCTGACCTATAGTTACGATGCATCCCCTCAAACTAATCAGCAAACACTACGATGTCCTGGTGATATGAATAATACCCTCAAGTTTTATTAAAAAAAAACAGACAAACAAACAGATGAACAGATGGAGCGTTACGCATAAGCCTGCGCTGTATGTAACAAGAGAGGTAAATATAAAGGTGAGTGCACGACGCCTACTCTGCAAACATCATATGGTAGATTATCCCCAGTGGAAATCGTTTATTTATTCACAACAGCATCGATTTGCGCCGTTGGAAGACGTTTTCTGCATGTTAAATAACATAATTTATTGCTTCTTAATCTTATGAATACGCGCCATTAATCACACAGCCTAAAGATGTGGATAGAGAAAAAGGTAAAAGTGAGTTATAGGTGGGTTTGTCGCGCATTATCATAAGCAAGCAATCTTAGTGACCCAGTTCTTCTGCAGAAACTCCCTCAGCACGCCTCTCTTTTCAACCGTGTCCCGCACCATATGGCAGGCAGCCCGACTCTGTGGGAGTCGAGGTGGGAGTTTGGTGCAGCCAAGAAAACGACAAAGTCTGATTCCACTGCAGAGAGAGGATTCCTACATCGGAAAAATAAAAATAAAAATAAAACGCGGAGAAAATCCTCGGCTTTTTGACCCCGCCGCCAGCGAAAAAGCCCCCTCGTCTTCCTCCAGACGAGGCGTCTTATAGTACGAGCGTGACGCAAGAGGAGGATCTCAAAAAGTCACAGTCTCCCTGCAGCATCCTCTGCAAACCCACCTCCGCCGACCGGCAGGGCTGTTGCCTAGTTACCTGGCTCTGCAGAAGTGCAGTGAAGCATTGTGGGCCAACGTGGGGACCACTTCACTACCCACACCTACTGTGTAACCAAGAGGGAGAGGAGAAGAAGTGTGTCAAGTTGTTTTCTTCGAGCGGGAGAGAGAAAGAAATCAAGCGCACAAAGGAAGAAACATGCCGACTGACAAACGCTGTAGTGTCCAGATAATTAAGTACACCGAGTTAAAACTACTGCAGCCTTATACAGCCGTGCAATAAACTGGTGTAATGTTCAGGTTTCAGCAATGTGTTGACACAACTTCATGGTCATCGTGGAGGACGTGGTCCGTCGCCACTGACCCACAGATTGGGCTCAAACCAGACAAACTGTGGGATTGTACATAAAATGTCTGACGACGGATAAATTACTGAGGCTGATCTCAGATCTGAGGGTTAAACAATACAGTGACACACACCGACATTGACTCATCACATTAACATTGACACACAACACTGACGCATCACACTGACTCATCACATTGACGTTCACATTAACATCAACATTGGCTATCAGCGTTAATTTAGAGTCTCATTCCTACAATAAAACATTTTATTGGTTTATGGCACATTTAATCATAGATTTAATACAGTTTTAGTCGAAGATAAAAGTAGTACTTTATTGAAAATGTTCTCTCTTTAATTAGTCTTAATAAGCCTCTGCAGAACCCTAATAAGACGAGTCATTTTCAGAATCAGTTTTGTGTAGCTTGTAAAACATCCAATTTGTATACAATCTATAACTTTATATACTGCTGGGTAGCTTAATCAGTAATAATATACCAATAATTTATTAATTTATTTGTATTTTGTCGTTATAATCTGAGTCTGCAAAGTTAATGAAGCTGTCAAATGAGTAAAAAATTAACATATTTTCCTCTAGAATATGTTAAAGTAGTTAAAAGTAGCATAAAATGGCCGTTACAAGTAGCTCAAAATGGCATTTAAGTACATTCTACCGCTGCTTTACCAGTGATTCTTATTTATCGTCCAGCAAATGCGGCGATATTGATGTACTGCTAGCAAAGTGAAATAACGGTTTAATCCGTGAGATGTTATTTCACAGACCCGCGGGGAAAACACAACAAGGGAAACTCATAAAAGTCAGAGGAGTGAAAGAAAATGCGGTTTTAAAGTTGGCTGTTATTGTCTAACTGACACGTGTAGTTAGCTGAACGACCCCCGAGACGTTCAGGGTCTCAGCGGGGAATCACACCAGCAAACATGTCCGACGAACACGGCAGAGAATGGATTCCTATTAATAACAAACCCCGGCAAACGGTTCATGCAGCGTTTTATTAGATCTAAGCGGACACCTCTGGAGTGAGATTTCAATCCCGCAGCACCATCATCGTACTCCGTTGTGATTATTAGTCTCTTTGTATCATCTTCCCTGCTGTCGGAGGCTCACTCATGTTTAAACAGAAGCTCTCGCCGTGATCATTTTCACACACAAACGCATCCTCCATTGTCTCCGTAGATCTCATCAACATGAAATAGGTTTCAGTTGCTTTGAAAATGATTATCAAATGTGAGCCAATGCGCCCAAAGATTGATTTCATGGTTCTCTTGGAATAAAGCAGGAAGATCGGAACGCCTCCTGCGTTACACGGCTTGATCAGCACATACATGAACAGGTAGCTCTTCTTATAATGTCCCGTGTCCATTAGATACGTACATCTCAGGTCGGAGTGTGTATGATCGTCACTGTATTCCCATTAATTACCCGGCTTGCACCAGACTGTCAAGATTTGAAAATAATGACCACACTCAATCACTAAATTTGAAAGTAATGAGTGCTATTAATACTTATTTTTGAGGAGAAGCAGGTACAGAATGAACAGCCAAACAGAAACTGACACAGTTTTTCTTTTCGTAATTACTCTCAACTAAGTTTGTTTCACAGGAAGTTACAAAGAAGTGCTCTAAGAGTCAAAAAGGAAAGAAAAGAAAAAGTGTTTTCAGATTTGTTTAGTCAAGAAAATATGATTATTAAAAGTAAAAGAAAAAAAGTCAAAGTACGCTTTAAACAACTTTTCAGGTAGTTTATACTCCACTACATTTATTTGATCAATTTAGTTTTTAGATACTTTGCAGATTCAGATTATTCAGTGTTTACAGGCTATTAATATTGACATGTTAACAATCAGATATTGACGTTGGCTCTTACGCAACATCCACACAAAGAAGCACATTTTTAAATGCGTTTATTTTATCGTCAACCTGACAGAAAAATCACTGATATTGATCATCTCAATTTTGAATATCAGCCCTTAAATCAGCTTTTTGCTCTTGAACTAGTTTGAGAGTAATAATTTTGGTGTGAAAGGAACAGTTTGATATTCTAGGAAACAAGTGAGGCGAAAGCTAGCAACAAGTTAGCTTAGCACAAAGAGCAGTCGACTGCAGCTGTGACAGCCGAAGAGGTCGGTGTGTTTACTGGGAAAACTACAGCTCACAATCAGAATCTGTATCAGCGCCAGTATTTTGCTGTTTGGTTTACAAACCAGTGGCAATAAATAAACACAGACAATATACATCAACATTAAACCACCAATGACCACAGAGAGAGAGAGAGAGCTAACAAACAGACTGACACAGAGAATATTTTCCCATCACAGACACAGGCTGACATTTAGGGATCGTGTTAAAATGAAGCCGTTGCCTCTTCCCTCTGAATTGATCGTCCCTCTGAGATTTGACGCCTCCGTCCATCATTCCAGCTCATCAAGGTAAGAGATTATTTCTTCTTTGTTATTAATAAAGGTGCTCTTTTGCAGCCGCCTCCTCAGAGCCTTGCCTTATTGTTTCTTTTTTCCCTCTTTGGTGGCCTCAAGATGAAAAGAGTTTACCAAGCATGAAAACTGATGACCTATTTCATTCGCTATAATTTCATAAGAAATAGAGCTCTAATAAATGAGCCTGGGAGAGCTTTGTGCTGTCCATTATTGAATACTCTGGGCAAGAAAAGGTCGTCTGTACTGCTCTCGCTCTACCTCTTATGCTTTAAACTTTTCATGCTATAGGTGTTCGCCGATGTGGCTGCAAAACGAATGATTTGATTTGAAAGTAAATCAGAGCAGCTTAGGAGAGCTGAAAGGAACAATTGCGGATTATCTCCCTTTCACTGCAGCGCCAGAATATCCTTCGTTTCCAAGGCCGAGCTTTCTCTTTGACTCTAAAAGGAGATTTCTGCAGTGCTTGAGCAGGCACCTCACCTTTGTTGGCATTTACTGAGTGTTTCTGTTCAGCCTGAAAATGCACGCTGTGTTTGGTAAAAGAGGCACGATGAAGTCTGGATTTTTTTGCCTGATCACGTCTCTTCTTTTGTGATATTCGCTGCTTCCTTTATAACCAGGGAAATTACGTTTCTTTGGCTCCTGTCTGAGTCATGCATAAGTGAAGCGGTCCAGGGAATCTGGTAGTTTCCCTCGCTGCTCCCCTCGACACATGTTGGACCAAGGCCAGGAATTGTAATCACATGCAGCCTCCTGCAATAATAATTCCACATATCAAAGCGATCGGTTACCTTCTTTAATCCTCAGCTCATATCTATACTTTATAATCCTCCATCACGCACACGCACGGCGGGTTTTACAGCGAGCGGAGACGACTTCAAAGTTGTGCAACGGATTAAGATGTTGCAGGCGCTGGTTGCGAAAACTCGAGCATCCTCGAGTAACAAGCTGAGAGAGTAATTTAACACTTATGAGGCTCTATCACCGTCCCTTGGAGCCTGTTCAAAAACAGTATTTAGCCAAACAAAGGCATAAAGCCCCCCAAAAAACATTTTATTACCCCTCAACACCTGCTCTGTGCCTGCAGCTTTGCCAAAACTTTTCAAGGCTTTTTAATTTGCAAAGCCTTCCACTTCAAGGGTAAATACTATGTAAATAGCAGCAGTGGGTGTTTGTAGAAAATATTATACCATCATTTCATTTTACCACCAGTTCATATTTGTCATTGTTTGAATTCTCCTGGTAGGAATGAAGGCAAGAAAAGGGCCAGCATTTAAAAACAGACGATTAAGTGCTATGAAAACAGGACTGGCTCTCATGTTTGGCTGCATCTCTCACCTCGTCATCCACCGACCGCAGATACAAGATCTGTTTTTAACCATCTTTTTTCAGCGGTGACGAAAAGGCTATAAATTATAGCTAAGAATCCACAGGATCTGATTGGTATTAGCAGCCTCAGATGGGAATTTCTGGTGCAGCAGCAGAACATGGACAGAAATAAATGCAGATCCAACAGCGTGGCTCTGGAGGAGGAGAATAACCCGAGAAGAAGAGCAGCAGCCGGCTGGTCAGGAGGCGCCGCAACAGCCGAAGAGATCAGTGTGTTTACTAGGGAAACTATTTGCCACTATCCCCATTATTAGCGACACCGCTAAGCATTGGATGTGAGATGCTACCAGGCGGACCTCTTACAGTAGTTGCTTCAGGGGAGGTGCACGTCAGGCTCCTACAGCAAGCATCTATGCAGAGGTAACACCACAGGTACAGTGAAGATTCAACGCCGACACATAAATCAAGCTTTGCTGGCAATTTACAAAAAAGGCTCACATGACTGTTACCACGGAAGGTCAACTGCTGTGTGCCAATTGTCTCTACAGAGAGTTATCACTGGGCTCAGCAGTCTCTCTCAGCTTTGTTGACTCAGATATTTCTGGAGCTCTCTCACTAACATCCAAACTTCAAAAAAAAGAAAGAAAAATCCTTCAACCGTGAGCAGCTCCTCCATTTCCTGTGTTTATTGCATTGCAGGAGAGTACGGGGCAATCGACTGTTTTTAGTATGCATGTATGCGCGGTTAAAGTATACTTCATTTCCTCAGTTTTCCAACACACTGCAGACTGAAAACCTGCTGAGAATTAGTATGAAGAATTCAGTGCTCACTGTCTGTATTTCTGGCATATGTGCACAACTGAAAATAAACATAAAGACAAGAAAACATTAACATTAAATACAGTTAAGTATAACAGACTTCACGAGAGACTTGTTTATGCTAAGCACCAGGTACTTTTCAGCCCACAAAACACTCTACCTTATCCTAAAATTAGCCACGTGATGACTCTCCTGATAGCTTCTTATTAGATGAAACAGAGAGGAGGGGAAGCTCGGAGCAGGCTGCAGCTGCAAGGCTGACGGATCCTGGTGAAACTAATGAACTGAATTCAAAGACCACATTAAAACTATACAGCAGCGCTGCTCAAGAGTTTATTGTAAGTATATCTGCGAGTTTCCCTGAATTACAGCAAACAATGCAGCACAAAGCTCCTGGCGAAGACAACACCCAGCGCCCACCGAGGGAATCGCTGCTACCAATTAAAGTAAGATGCAATCAGGCTCGACGCTGAAAAACGGCTTTTGTTTTGCTTTGTGTATTCATGGGGTAGAGGGGAAAACTGCACTATTTCCACAGTTTTTCCCTCCTTCAGTTTTCGCCTGAAACTTCCATTTTAGCCCTCAGATCAAACTGTACGCCACTCCACACACTGCACATCATGGTGTGCACACTCACTGCGTTTTTCCTTCAAGTGCACTGGGGGAGTCCGGCTTATGTAACGCCATCCAATTAGGGAGCTGGGTCAGCTGGAGGACCAGCCGTCCATACACAGCAGCTCTCCTCCTCTCAAGGCGCGGCCATTCCCCCTTTTTTTTTTTTTTTTCCTTTTTTCACTCAGAGCACTTTGGCGGCTGAAGGCGAATGGCACAAGTCAAACATCCTGCCGCAGCAGTGGACAGGAAGGCCCTGGCGTCTCACGCATGACCTCACCCACTTGGTTAGCATAAGATATACATAGATGATCCGTAAATATATACAGCATGAAAGCCAGAGGATGTGGCTCCTGGAGAGGGGAAAAAGGGGGCTAGTAGTAGAAGAAGAAACCTAGAGCAACTTAATGTATATTTGATGTTCTTAGTCAGGATGTTCTGTTCTGCCATGTAAACAAATAACCTGTTCTAAAAATGACTGGGTCAAAATGATCCAATCCATAGGTATGCAAAATTCCCAACTTTTCTTTCAACCCATTTTCCAAATGTAAGGCTGCTTTTCTTTGTCTAATGTTAATTTTGTTTCACTTTTTACGCACTAATGTTCAAAAAATCACACACAAATTATAACCAAGAGACTGTTGAAGCACTTTTATGAGTAAAAAACATAAATAAAACACTGTCATTCATAAAATACATACAAAAAAATCCAATAGGGTCCCAAAAGTGGGAGATATCCAGTCATAGGACCTTCATCCTGGAATCGTCCTGACCATAACACCGGCCTCTCCGTTCACGTTAACCCCAGAAATCCCAGGACACGTGCCCAAGACAGCATGGACTGCACAAGTCCCAATGACTAACCCAAGGACCCATGCAACCCCAGCACGACCCAACAGCGCCCCTAAGAGATTCCCAAGGACACCGCAGAATGTCTGGCCCTCCCAGTCCCCAAGCAGCTCCCACAAAGCTCCTTAGAAAGCCCCAGTCCGGCCATGATCCAACTCGACTTTATACATGGATTTAATGGATGGGTGGCTAAAAAAAAAAAGAGTGTAGATGCTCAATAAAAGTAAGTTCCTTACTCACGTACACAAAGAAACACAGACCCTACTTATTGCCGGAGTCGTTCTTTCTTATTGAGGTCAGGGAGGCTGCGTGAGAGACAAAAAGCTCCATTAAAGCTGCTGTAGGCTGCTCGCGAGATGAATCTACTGCCAGTGTCTCACCTCATTATTCACAACAACGTGCCGTCAATTCCCCCAGATTGCCGGTGAACGCTGCAGACAGGTACCTCCTCTAATGAGGCGCCGATTCCCTCAATCTGTGTAGCCAGAATAAATCCTCTCAGATGTGACCAAATAAGTCCCTTTTTTTGGTGTTGATGTGCATACGGCGTTGGAGTATCTCACCACTGCCTGCTGCGCAACGCGACCCTGCTGTGTCACAGCTGCGGCACAAACTTCCCTGAAGTCAAAGTACAGGCTGCTCATCTATATTGAAGGAGTCCTGTTTTAAATGATGCTGTACACACATTTGCTATTTGGCCAGAGACTCCGAGGCAGGAAATGAAAACAAATGGTGTGACACCATTCTCTTTCCTGCAGCGTGGAGTATAAATATTTCACTTTGAAGGTTTTACATCTTTGCTCCAGAAGGATCGTACACTCCTGTCCTAAATCCACTGCTTTTACTGATCTGCCCCTACATACCCCGAATGGGTGGAGGCTTTACATAACACCCACTCTCTCGGCAAAAACATACACACTGGAGCGAAAGAGAGAGCAGCTAGAAATGTACCACAGCTGGCCCAAAGAGGATACATCCCTCAAATAAACCTTGGTCATTGTATTTCTGTTGTAAAAACACAACAGGGTCTGTGTTTTTCAGAGGCGGCCATTAATCAGTCTGGAGAAGAAGATGGAAAAGAAGCCGGAGGGTGTGTTTGACAAAGGTGTTTTTATGTAAACCATCCAAGAGGGTGTTTCATGTAAATCTGTCGACATTAGAGATATCTAACAGTCAGGAGCAGATATTTCACTCCAGATACGGATCTTTACCTCCAGGCTGTGAATTACCCAGATGAAAGCGAAGTTGGTGTGCGCATTCTGGGCTCTTTCAAGTATCTCATTTCATCCTGATCAATTTTCCACAGAATGTGTTTTAATTCTCTAAATGCTGTGCTAATCCAATTTGTTGGCATGCCGCGTCATGGCAGTTGAGTAACAGTCCCTCGAGGTTTTCGCTGCACGTATCGTTCCTCAAGAGTCAAAAAGTGACCGAGTGCTTCTTCATCGTGACGCTCGCGAACGCAAACAGACTCTTTGTCTTTATCTCGCAGGGACTTTTCTAAGTAAACACTTCTTGTGAGGCACATCATTGCTTACCTGCAATCTGGTTTACGGATCCAAACAGTAATTTTCTTGCTTTATTTTGCCAGTGCCTTCTGTTGTTGTGCCTCACTTCCAGATTGCTTACAGTGAAAGCAGCACCTGGAGTCATTTGTTCTTGTAATGTGAGGGAATCATGGAGGGGATTATTTTTATTACGTCAGTATATTATATAAAAGTAATTTTCATGGTCAGACCTTTATTCTTGTCTCAATTTGGGCATCATTTCTATTGGCTATGAATGAAAATAAAAATATTATTTATAGGCCAAATAGTCCCATTTAATTCAATCAATACTTATCCAATATTTACTAAAGCAGATTTAAATTTGCTAGATTAAATTTTATTTAGATCCCAATTAATTAGTATTCACTCATAGATACCAGCCACATAAATATGTTTTTTTCATCAAGATGATCATCCATGCAGAAAACAACAACCAACCAAGCCGCCAAGCAAGAAACTAACTAACCAAATTAAACCAACCATCCATACCAACCATCCCAACAACCCAACCAACCAACCCAACCAACCACCAACCATCCCAACCAACCATCCCAACCAACCATCCATACCAACCATCCCAACCAACCAACCCAACCAACCAACCCAACCAACCATCCATACCAACCA
>CAEMYA010000162.1:5573238-5587987 GCA_903131615.1 Diplodus sargus | reverse complement strand
ATACCAACTAAACCAACCGACCAACCCAACCAACCATCCATACCAACCATCCCAACCAACCATCCATACCAACTAAACCAACCAACAAACCCAACCAACCATCCATACCAACCATCCCAACCAACCAACTGACCCAACCATCCATACAAACCAAATATCCAACCAACCCAAGTAACCAACAGACCCAAACAAACCACACATACCAACCAAACCAACCAACCAGAACGACTAACCAACCCAAAAAAGCAATGTAATGTATGTTTACAAGAGACAATGAAGTAATACTTTTGGTGATTCGCCTTTTTCTCTCTGGGGTTTGTTTGAAGACTTTCCATATGTCAATCTTTAGACAACCACTCAGATCAGAGGATAACACAGAACAATGGCGGTGCAGTCCAACAATAGCTGACCACAAATTTCTCTCACCAGAAACTTGTTTCAACTTAGAATGGATTCAGTTTTGAGTGGAATTTGGTCAAGAAAATGTCAGAAAATAATAAAAAGCACTCCTGAAGCCCATTAAAAAACCCTCAAATAAAAACTAAACTAAATAAAAAATGAAATACAAACACATACAAAGCCATAAGAACCCTTAAAGGCTTTTTTGATCATCAAAATAGATTATGCAGCTTTAGCTTTTGGGGACTTTCGCTGTGTCTCACTGAACCTTCGGTCCAAACACACCCAGAACAACAGGAGCAAGTAGCATTATTCATCTGTTTCTGGTACATTAATATTACATTGTGGAAAAACATTGAAATGAGAACCTGAAAACATTGATATGGATTTGTTGAATAACACATGAATAAGTGAAATACAGCAATTTAGAATACATTTTTTCTTGGCCACTTTGAAAACGCCACAGTGGTACGATGCATCTTCTCCTCAGTTATTACAACATCTGATGTATTGATGTAATATGATAATCAGACAAATCTGAAATGAACAGATTGAGATTACATTCCAGTGATCAGTCATAGGACCAGCCAGATTAATTAAGGTTAAAGCCAGAATCGATCCAGATTAGCATGCGCTTGATTAAATTGTCAGGAGTAATGAAACAGCTTCTCTAAAGTGAGAAAAATCATCATGCTGTTCGACATCCAACCAGCTCAACTTCCTTCCTGCGAAGTGGAAAAAGAGCTGGTGTGATATGAAGAATGACAAGTGGAATCTTTTCTACAACTTTTTCCACCACTCCGGTGATTTGGGAGAGAACAGTATGGATTTAATCTAAGGGGAAAAGACTTTGAGTGTCTCATTAAGTGCAGGTGATGTGAAATATAATGGCTCTGGCCTCAGGTACCTTCCAGATCAATAATGAACACATCAGAAGTTCACCTCTGACAGGAGCTTTTGGAAACAGATGTTATTAGATGAGTAAGAGCGAGCGTGTCAAACCATCATGAACTCAGGTGTTTTTAACTATAAATTCACTAATGATGTGACCTGATTCTTACTCCACCCGAGGGACAGAAAAGTTTGTCTCGCTTGTTACAAGTTCTCAGGATAATTTTTATTGGATTGAAGCCATCGCACAAACGGCAAACGATACAAACCAATCAATCCACTCCTCACATGGCTGCGGATACAGGAGTCCCTTAGCAGCCCAGATCCCCGCTGCGTATTGATGTGTATTTATACATGTTGGCATGTCACCTTCTGTATGGAGTATACGGAGCGACATGCAGTCGGCAGGTGCCTGAATGTATAATGTGTGACCATATGTCTGGATATGACTTGTATCTGTGTATCACAAACATGCGCAGGGGCTTTGGAAACAAATCTGTAAGCTGCCAATATTTAGCATGGAGCATCATGTGTTCACTATTTTTATATTTGACTGTACTAATGCCAAAAATCTAACAAGGCTAACAAACGACAGCCAAGAAGCTAGCAGTCCTGAGAGGCTAGCATACAAGGCTTGATACACACCGGTTGGCCGTATTGTTACCGACACTAAGGTAGCACTAGTTCTTTACTCAGATAGTCGAATTTAGTTCTAATATTAAATTGAAATAGACATTTTTACATGCTTTAATGCTCAAAAAACACATCAGGTTTCTCATACTGTCCAGCGCTGCAGCTCCGTTTTCCCCCTCTATCTAAACCACAATGTCTCTTTAAGGCCCGCCCCTCCTGGATACCTAGTCTCCTCTGATTGGTCAGCTCACACAGGCCTGAACCAGCACTGCTAACAACAAACAGAGGAGTTGTGATAAAGCCACTCTTATCTTGCAGCCTCTCCCAGCTGACACTGGGCAGGAAGAAGGGCTTCACGTCGGACGGATCGTCATTGCCAAAATCATTACCATTAATCTTTAAAGTTTATGGACGTCTGCGCTGAATCTAATACAAATCCATCAAATGATTCTTCCAAACTGACAATTCCTTGAGCCGAGACTGAGAAATTGAGTGTTCACCCCTGAACTTAAGTTTATAGGGAGAAGTGGAAATTCCCCTGAAACAGCACTTATTCTGCAGCATTGAAACCAATTTAAATGAAATTCTTTTAAGTGAACTGGCAGCTGCTGCAGGCAGAGTGAGGGAGGTTTCATTGTGTGATTTACAAACCATCACCCCTGAAACTGTTGAATATATATTACTGCCATCCTTTTTCGGATGGGTTATAGTAGACATATATAGTGTGTAAGTGCAGCTCTATGTGACACTTTTCTATCAATTACCAAAAGTGCATGCAGAGTTCCTGAGTACACAAACTTTGGAGACAAAACCACTGAAACGAGGTCCAAATAAGCCACAAAACCTTCAGGATTCAACTCAAAGTGGATGTTTCTGTTTGTACTAATCCTCCCTGCAATATCAAAATTTAAATCTGCTGACCAATTAGTGCAGAAAATGTGAAACTGTCCATATCCGCTTCATTAGACCTGTTTTTATTGAAGAACAGCGGCGCTAATGAAGCTCTGCTAACTTGGAGACAGACTGTCAGTTCACCGGCGGAAGGCTTTTAACGTGAAGCAGCAACAGCAGGACTCCACGCAGCTCCAATATGGCGGATCAGTGGACAGCAAAATAAGGCTGATGTGTGAAAGCACAAACAGGAACACAGACGAGAAACTAAACTCCAAACCACTGAGTCTGAGACAAAATCCCCGAGATAACACTGAGACCAGAACAACAAACTATTTCCGGATCAAGTTTCTTTCCAACAGTGTGCTAATTCCTGCACCGCTCTGCGCTAAACCTTCAAACATCCACATAATAGAAAAATTGGCTCGAGCATGAAGCAGCTGGAGCGGCCCTGTCTCCACTCCCACCGCCCCATCACAGGCGATTCAGCTCGCCAAAAAGGTGTCTGATCACAGACGGGATGTCTTCCTCAGAAAGCCTCTGTTATCTCCCACCTCTGATCCCAACGCCTTCCCTGTCCACGCTGATAAGAGCGGATCAGGAACGGCCGCTGCCACCCCCACCGCACGCCGACACAGCGAATCCAATCAGGTGTTACAAGTGTCACGCTGCTGCTTACGGTGTATGAAGAGGACGAGGCAGATGTGTGGTGAGCATTGTCACATTTAACTGCACTTTACTGTTAAACACTCTGAACAGAAACTCTCAGTCCTGCTGTGTGTTTAGCTCCGTTGTAAGCTATTAGCCCCTGTAAGTGTCTATTCCCTTAGTCAAACACGCCGCAGGTGCTGCTCGCCAGCTGCTAACAGCTAACTAGCTCTCCTCGGGTCTCTTTCAATATGAGTTCGCAGTGCCCGCTCGGTTTAATCAACATATTTGGAGGTCCTGCCAGAAAGCCATTTGTGTTTTCCTTCTGTCTCGCACCCATAAGCTAGTCTGCGATTGTAACCAATGTTCTTTTAGGTGAGTTTTGGGGTACGACGCTGTCGGTCTCTTTCACTTCAGCAATTCAACGTCGCATAAAGTAACGCTCCAACAATTCACAACCATTATCTGCCCATAACGATCAGAGCCAATCAGAAATGGAACGCTCTTACTTTTTAATAGCATCCTCAAGTCGGAGCAAAAACTCAGACATTTGCTGCAAACGATGGAAAGTGATTTGTGAGAAAAGTTGTTTTAATAGCAATGACCCCGTTAACAAGTTAGGTAAATAAATCACATCGTTTTTGTAGTTTCCATTTTGAAGGACACACTGAAGGAAACCATCGCTACAGTAGATTATTTTGTTACATTATGAATCTAAATCAATTTCATGTGGCAACACCAAAACATTTTTGGCTCCAGCCAGTTCTTACGCTCTGAGCTGCAGCCGACCTCCATCTGTCTCTTGGTTTTCTCCAACAACAGCTTCACTATTTCTCCTTTAATCAACTCTGATTGTTTTTCTTTCGATGCCAAGTGACCAGATTTCCATATCCTGGAACATGCTATACTTTTTATAAATATGCTCTTAAGTTACAGGTTAGAGGCCGCAGAGACCATAAAACACTCTCAGGACGCACGGCAGGATTTTAACCTTGAAGCTTGATTAAAGTTTTGAAACTGCACCGGGGAATTTCCGAACTTTTCATCTCAAAATTGAGTCCGGTCCCCCAAAGCCAAATCTAAATTAGCCTTGCGCAAATTATTTGGCAGGTACTGATGCGTGTTATTACATTACAGGACAAGGACAATCTGGAATCATGTGTTAATTCATTTGCTAATTAAAAGAAATATTTTATGGGGGGGGCGGTTTTTGTTTTTCTCATTCGAGCAAAGTCAAATGCAGTCGTGGTGTGCAGCCTCGGCGGTTAAACTGCAGATTCACCTCGACATTAATCTTTAAATCAAGTTCTGCTGATCCTTTTTGATTCAGAGGAGCTCTCAACATGCCGGGTTATGGCTTCAGCTTTTACAGTAAAAACACTGGGATGTCTTATATAATGCTGAGTGAGCTGCCAGGTGAATTAGAGGCAGGCACTTGATGGGGAAAATGTTTATAGACGGAGGAGCTACGCCTCCAACAGAAAACCCCATGTGGGCCCACAGAGAGAGCGAGAGAGAGAGAGAGAGAGAGAGAGATACTGGCTGCCTCACTGAAGCGTCCTCATCAGCAGATCTGGATTGCTGCCACGGTCAGACCGGGTCACAACTCACAGCGAGCTGGCTTTAATCAGAGGCACGCTTCTTTTCCCACCTCCTTTCAAGCGCTCAGAGCGGATTGTTGTGCGCATGAAAAGGAAACACACTCGATGTAGCAGAAGCTCCGTGGGACTCTGCAGAAGCAGAGGATTGATCTGATACCAGCACCAATGGCGGCGTTTGTTCAGCTGGAATGGTTGATATCGACTGCCACGAGGACAGGAAGCCACCGCGGAGGAGAGTTCAGTCGGTCTCAAGACGCTTCAGGGACCGTGCCGGTTTTTTTAAGGCCCGATTGTGAGAAAAAGGATCGACACAGAAATCATCTCTGGCTTACCATCAGTCAAATTCTTTCAGTGCATTGTGGTGTCACAGAATTTTGACAAGTGAGATGAAACACTGTACAAGAAGTGTACAGAATTGGGTTAGTGCCTCCTCAAAGCACAGACACACACTCACAATGACTGAAACTAGTCCACGTCCACGTGTGCCATCACTGTAACTATTAAGTGGCAAAAAGGCTGAACCTCCAGAAAGCAGAACCATCCACCATTTTCAAGTTAGGACAGTACGTTGGCATTAAACCCTGATTCCAAAGTGTAAAACATGGGTCCTATTTGACATATGCTCAACTGAAAACAGTGCAAATACGATATATTTAATGTTTAGCATCATCATCTTCACCAATTGGTTCACTGGTGACAGGTAAATATGAAACGGGCGTCCTCAAAATGCTCAGTTGAGGAAAGATTACTACTACATGGCCTCAGGAACACTTTGCCTACCTTTTTTTGTCTTAAACACCGTCCCGAACAGGAACGGAGTTGTTCATTATGAGCTGTAATTGCTCGTAACACACACACGTTTTAATCACATTCAGCAACACATCCCGTTTGCATCCATCCTACTTTTTTTTTTCCGGGCTCCTCGCAGCGATCGCTCACCCACGCAGCTCGTTCGCTAGTTGCGCTGATCAGCAGCAGAAACATTACAAGCAGCATGTGTCTTTATGGCACCAAGTGTTCAAGGGTCCTCCTGTTGCTTTAATGTGACGAAGGCTAATTTCAGTGCAGTTTCAGCTGCCATTATCTCAGGAGGACGACCCTGTAAATAGACTCCAACGCAGACCTCTCGCTGATTTAGTTATAGGTCTCTTCTCCTCGTAAGGGCGTCCGCATTGGATGCTTGCTCACCTTTTAATTTCCTTTCGATACCAGTGTTCAGTGCTATTTCAGGGATTATTAGTGTGTAAGCGCTTCAGCCTTTCATGCAGAGGGCTGAAGTTAATGTCATGTCAGACTCTGCAATCAGCGTTCGCATCCTCTGCAGAATTATCCAGTATTGAGTCACATACACACATGGCTATAATGTGTCTTAAATGAACTTCTAAGGAAGACGATATTGCTCACGGATTTGTCATTTCACTTTAAGACACGATAAACAGAAACATTTACTAAATGGAAATGCTGACTTCTTCTATTAAACTTCATCGGAGGATTGGAAGTTAAATAACGTGGTTCGTACCGCCGCGTTAATAGAAGTGGCTGCTAAGTGCCGATGTAGGCGGCCGCAAGATTCAGCCGTGGACCGAACAAAATGCAGTCTGGTAATGACTGTAAAAGTGCTTCATACTATTGAGTGGCGGAAGTAAACAAAACACAAACATCTTAACTCTTTGCAAAGTGGCCACCACAAACACTCAGACCGCGCTCTCACATCTGTGGAGGAGCATGTTGGACCAAACCGCTGTGGGCGCATACGAATCTATAACGTTGATTTTGAAGTGTTTGGAATGGATTTTATTTTATCATCTAAACTGATGTTTTACAACTTTATGTTTTTCAGGCGTCTTGGTTGTATTTACACCACAGATGCCATCAGATGTGTCACCAGACCACTAAATACAACAGGTTCTTTAACTGGATGACATACATCTAATCATTTGGACCTTCCTGTAAATTCAGTATATGTTGTTGTAGCTCCCTCAGCACCATTAGTTCATTCATCCTTGGTCCTACAGAGTTTTATCTAGAACCAGGATACTCTCTGATAATAGATAGAACTGTTTTGGACTTGTTTCTATGAGTGTAGTGGCACATTTATCAGCTAAAGAACCAGGTATTTCCTTCAGGAGCTGGTGGAGACCAAAAAGGGAGCAAAAAGGAGGTTCATTGTTTATTATCATAGCGAAGAAAAAGGTGACATAATGTTGTGTTTACAGCTGCTGTGCTGCTGAAACTGGTCAAAAATCCATAGATTCTAGTTCAAGTTGCAAGGAATAAAGAACCAGAACTCTCCTTCAGTAGCAAAGGATTTATTTTTACACGAGGTATCTTATTTACACAGGGAATCAATTAGGCCAGAAGGCTTCAGATATTTTTGCACAAATGAATCATAGCTGCTGTCACTAATGAAGAAGACGGAGATATGATTTATTTTATTTTTCTTTAGTTATGTAACCAGACTCCAGAGGTTTCTCTTGATGCAGAGACGCCGGTCTTCATGTCAGGCGTTGCATAAGTCGACCAAAGGGCAAAAACACTCTGAAAGTTAAAGTTGAATCCGGGGCAGAAGATGCTGCAGTAGATTGTGTTCTCCGCTTCAATCCTGTCCGTGTCTGTTTTTTCCTCAGGGCTCATCAGTATCATCTGCTGCCCAGATGATGAACAGTCGATGTGCGTGCAAAGATCCCTCGGCAGATACACAGAATCACCCCAGACTATCGTTCAAGCGAACCGAACAGAAATCACACTGCAGAGACCGAGCAATAAAAACCTTCACCTGAAACGACGCATCCAGTGGGTGAAATATGACAAGATTTACAATTCTCAGGGTTCATCAGATAAATTTCAGCGTGACACTTAATGTCATCCAACTTAATATCCTGAGTTGAGATTTCCCAGAAAAACTAATGAAGGCGTCTGATATTAGCTAATGAAATGTCAGGGCCCGAAATTAAGCCTATGCAGGTGGTTATTAAGCATGAATAATTAACAGTTGGGGTGACAGAATAACAGAGCGCGATCAGAACCGATCGGAGCGGGTTGCGGCGTGTGTGGTGCACTCGCGGGGAGGAAACGAGACGGGCCTGAACCTCGGCGCCTCGCGATGACATCCTGCTGAGTTTTAATTTTTCAGGAGAGAGCAATTTAACACGCTCTCGTCTCGTTCTGGGAAGCCGGCTGATTAAAACTGGCTCCGCGTATTACCCCCGAGGGCAACTTCTCGACACCAAGAGACACACGGAATCATAAACAATGGCCCAAATCTGCTAATCATCGTGCTCCAATTAAACTTCCTCAACCAATGCCTGGTGAAATAGCTGGCTAATTAATTGATAGCGTAAACAATTATGTAGCAATTACCTTTTTTTATCATTTGAAATTGAATATATTTGAGTTCTAGACAAAAAAAGCTTTTTTTTCTTTTTTTATTGCTACTGTCTTACATTTTGGTGAGCAGAGAGCACAATAGGAAGTTGTCAGAATTACTCGTACACTCACCTGAAAGTGAAGAAATCTACAACCACTCAAACATCATCGAGGATCTGACTCCTGCAGTAATCACCTTTAATCTTCCACCTTCTGGCAGGAGATGCACATCTGGACTCGAGAACAACTTCTTCAAGGACAAACTGCCTCACAAATTAGTATATTTATGTCCTAAACGTCCTCACACTTCCAAAAAACAACATAGAATACTAAAAAATTCATCCTGGACCTTTTTGTCGTCAGAAGGTTATCATAAAACGGACATAGTTTTGTTAAACTACTTGGTTGGGTTTAGGAAAAGATCTTTCATTTCGATAAACTAAGTACTTAACTTGGTCATGTTATGTTAGTTAAAGAATCTGGAGGTTGCTGTAATACAATAAACGTAAAAACTGGTCTCAATAAGCTGCTTGCACACATGAGCTCTACTGATAAGGATGAATTGTTTTATTCATGGTCTCTGAGTAAATCTGGTTCCCTTCTACCGTTTGATTTGTATTCTGATGACTCATTTATCTCTGCCCTGAGAGTTCAACTCTCTGCAGCTTAAGGAAAAAAAACCACGCAATTAGACCAAAACAAAAACGAGCATGAGATGAAACCATCTTCACCGAAACATCTGTATGATTCAGAAAAACAACAACAGAACATGGCCAAGTTCACCACCCGACCGCGGTGTCGGAAAATGAGCCAACAACATCAGTTTATTTCCGTTTTAACATTCTGATCGCATGACTCAGATTTTACTGCAGATACAAACAGGTGCTGGGCCAATATGTGCTGCCAGAACAGCTTCAATACCAGTTTCCTCCATTAAAATGTGTAAATATCTGGAGATGAAATGAAGGAAATTCTCATAAACATGAAGTTTAAACATTAAAAGTTTGTAAAAGTAACTTATAAATTGAATAAATGAATGAGTTATCTTACTGTTGTGATCAATAACATGGATCTGAAGATCTAATAAATGATAAATATAAGACTTCTGATTTCAAGACTTAAATGTACTTCTGTCTAGCCCCACCCACTTCAGGATTAAGCCCCGCCCACCCTAGATACCTGGTGCAGATAATGGTGTACTCAGGAAGTCTACTGCAAGTCGGAAGTCAGATTTTCCAGTCTAAAAGCATTCCAGTGTTTCTGACGTGTAACTCTGACCCGGGTGGCCGTTCCATTGTACTTATCCGTGTCGGGATCTTGTTTTTTTTCCGAGTCCTGAGTACAATGGAACGCCATTCTTCCAGAAGGTATTTCCTACTTCGGTGTTTTCGACGACGGTGATCCAGACTAGAGCTCTGACATCATTGTGTTCCACTAGGGTTGCCATCGGCAGACTGTGAAGGCTGATTCACGTCATCTTCATGAATTAAACCGTTCAGCGAGCCCTCGTGGAAGAGACCACACTTTATTGTTTAAATCAGAACCAACAGGGCCCGCTCGGCGTCTTTATAAATGCCGCTGAGCTTGATTATATGTTAATTACTTGATTGCATCCCCCGCAGCGCAACTGTGTGGAAGATCTGCGTTCACTACGTTTCTCCGCTCGTTTACTTGGGTTCTCCTTTAATTTGTCCCCGTCTGTGTCTGCTTTACAGTCTGCGTTCTGCTAAAGGAAGTCCAACAACTTGCGCCAATCGTTACACAAAAAGGACCATATTGATCACCAGGGGAGATAATCGTTAGTTGCAGCTCTAAAACTAATGGAATACACTTTTTGGCTGGCTAACTAACCGTTTGCTCGCAGCTATCTCTGGATGCCACACAGAGATACAACAGACAGACTGACGAGGATATTTAATAGACCATTGAATTCTGCAAAAATCCTGCTAATTACCGAGCTCTGTTTCCAACCAGCACGCTTTTGTATAATAATCCGATTAGGGCGGCTTTTTTCTCATCCGCACTATGCAGCGCACACACACATACACACACACACACACAAACACGCTGACCAGATACACAAAGAGCTGCGAATTCTCCCAAACAATTTGACTTACGTGGGCTGTAACTGTTCTGATATTTCAAGGATTAGATTTGAAGTTTCTTCTGCAGAAAACTTGCAGCCAACGCAGAGCAGAACTGCTGATCCAAACACTCAGGAGCCGGAGTTTGGCGTTAATTGCGGGATGTTTTGCTTTTGTAACATTGATGGCGTGAAGTGGACGTGTTTTTCCATTAAGAGCAAATGAGGAAAAGCTCCCCATTTTTCAGAAGACGCCGTCTCTCCTTCCTTTCTCCCTGAGCGATGCGTCAGCAGTCAGCCTCATCCCTCCAAACAGCGGCGGCAGGATTAGACAGCAGTGTTGCCATGCAAGGCTGGAGCCAGAGTTTGCCCCTGTTAATAGCTGCTGTGAGATTAAGGGAGGTAGACAGGCTAGAGACAGCTCATAAAGACGCAGGCTGATCTAAGGCATACAGGAGGAGGAGGAGGAGAAGGAGGAGGAGGAGGGGAGAGGAGCTGGGGACCGGGCCAAGGCGAGGGAGGGATACCCCTGTAAACCTGGACCATAACTCTGGCTGACAGGAGCCTCTGATGCCGAGGAGGGTCAGGACTCCAGAGATCCTGTTTGTACCTCTGCAGCTGCTCGTGTGCAGAGGTGACGCTGAGGCAACAAACTTCATCATATCAAGTCGCTTCTGTCTTTAATCGAGGCGTTAAAACCTTATTATACAATGAGGACTTCATTAATAACTCAAATGAATCGATATCTTTGTAGTTTATATCTGAAGTTAATAGAATCAACCCCTAAATCTAAACTCCTGCAGATTCATTCACGGTTCAATTAGTAGTCATTTAGTGCAACACAATAAAAGTGATATATATTTATATTGTGGTGCTAAACTGAAGTTCTGTGCTCTACCTGCTCGGATTCACAAAGGTACACAGGCAGAACACATACAAATCTTCAGGACTGGGAAGGTTAAATAATAGAATGGAGCATTTTCCACTAGATGTTTGGTAAGCATGAATATCTGTTGTTTTAAATGTGTCACTGTATCTGAAAAAATGGAGGAATGAGGAGCTTGGATGCCTGAAGAAGCCTTTAGCCTGTTTATCCACATGATATATGCTAAATGCAGCAGGTTTCCCTGGTGTTGAGGCATAAAATGGTAGGACAGCCTCTTAAACAGCACCGCAAGACACTTTAACTGGAAGGAAATTGTCTCAGGAGGATCTCCAGCTCTGAGAGGATATTCTGCTTCTCTTCATACAATACTGTAGTACTTTCCAGTGTGTATCATGCAGCGCAGTCGCCTGGATAAAATGTTGGTAATTAACATTTCTGCAAACCATTTATTCACTCACATTACATGTTTACGACCTGACTTTATTATTGAGAGGTGGAGGGGACGGTGGCTGCCAAGCCAGTGACCACAGTTCAAGACTGTGTTTCACTATTTGTAACTGAGACACCACAGAACTTCTTTTTTGCAAAGACATTGGGACAATCTCCAATTCTGTTTGTGGTAACAAGGGAAGATATTTGGATGAGCAGTCGGGACGTCTCCAGCTGTGTCTCTGGCAACCAAAGACCTAAAAAGCCAAAACCTGATCTTTTTCCAAGTGGTTTTTGTGCCTAAACTTAACCAGACCGTCAGCGCAGAGTTGTCACAACATACACTTAAAAACTAAATGTAAAGCTTCAACAAGTCTGTGGTTGCACGATGAGCTGCGTTTGGCGAAACATGATGATTTAGCCTCCAAACCAAAATGCTTCCAAACTTCTTCAGTAGTGAAAGCATGAACGAGCCTCTTTTGAGTCTGGCTCTTTAGTTTGTACTCTTAATTGCAGGACTGATCAAAAACTGTAAAAGATGTTTCTGTTAGCGAGCACGTCACAGTTTGACTCAAATTACAGCCTACGCCAGGGCTCATGGTGACAGGGACAGCTTTGATGGAGTAATTGGATTATAATAATACTCATTTGAGTGTGGAGTCCATCAGTAATATCCAGACCTTTTAAAAAATGGTCCCTTGGTGAAACTTTCCGCTTGTTGCAACCGTACTGTGTCAGAATGTGTGATTTGGAGGTAATATATCTGAAAACAGAGTTGTGTTGGTACAGTGAGGTCGATGCGTGCGTTCCTCCGGGCGGTGTCCACTCCGGCTGGATGGGCTGAATGATTTCTGCCATCACGACCCGCGCAGGATCAATAATCACTCCTCCTGCCTCTCGCTCGTCATCGGCGCGGCTGCTGAGATTATATTTCACTCCTGATTATCTGGCGAGCTGCAGTCACCCGCCGCCGGGTCAAGTTCAGGTTAATTGCAGACTGCAAGGTGAGGTGATAATGAATAATTATGTCTGAACTATTTACAAAACACTGATTCTGTTCAGTGACTTGTTGGAAGTGTTGTGCTAACGTAACTGTTAAACCATCAAGAATTATTTCCTTAGATTATCATTATAATGAGTCTTTATTGATCGTTATGTAAAACCAGGATTTAAGTGTTGTATCTGGTTGACTTGGAGCTCATGACTGCAACTGACGATTATTACCTTTATGATCATCATTTCCTTGATTAATTGATTGTTTCTTTGGTGTGTAAAAGATCTGAAGGTGGTGAGAAATAAAGGTTTTTCTCCAAACCTAAAGTTTGATGTTAAAATTATTTATTCTATGTTTAAAAAATGACATAAAATAAATGAAAAATGTTCAAGCGAAAGGCAGTGAATCCTTTTATATGTAAAGCTGAAGCAGTAACGTGTTTTGTTTGCATAAAAACTGGTTTAATGCATGAAAAAACATAATATATTTACATGAAAATAATCAGATAAATACATTGGCTTTAGCGCTGATCCGGAGCCGCTTGCTTATATACTCACTCCTGTTTATCAACCTGACTGCAGCAGCAATCCGAGAATATGGCCTGTGTTGTCGGGTGTTTGTGTTCTGCGATGTTGCCTGCTGACGGGAGCTGGAGGGGAAATGTGCTCCAATTCATGAACATAACGTTACAGAGAAGAGAGGGGAAAAAGAAGAGAGATAGTCGGAGTCTCTGTTGAGTGCTGAATTCAGTCAGGGCCTGACCTGCATGCAAACGGGCAGATCCCGTAGTTAAAATCACTTTGCTGCTGGTAGACGCACCATTAAACAACCAAAATCTATCTAATCTGATCTGAAGGTAATGTTTTAAAGTTTTATTCACCTTAAATTAAGTAGCCATTGGTGGTAAGCTGAGCAAACTAACCAATTACAGACTCGGTGTGAGGGATCAAATGTCATCACTTAAGGCGGCAGATAGTGAAGACCCACACATTGTGTTCTCTGCACACTCTCAGATTGTCTTGACCTTTAGACCATCAACAACAGCTTCAGACCTCACGACTAGGCAGCCTCAATCAGCGACACATTCAAGTACAGATCATGTCATCTTCAGCACAATGGCCCTTTAATGAGAGGGACTGACTCATGACTTCCTCACAGCTCAACCAGAGGACCACGCAGCCATCACCTAATGTATTCTTTGGTTTTCTACATTCAAAAACGGAGTATTTGTGTAATGAAGCACCTTCATTGAGGCAAACAACGGCGTAACGCTGATGTGTTGGCCCCAGTAACCTAACCAGTACTGTGAGATGAATGAACAGCTACTTTCCAGAAAATGTGCATTCAAAGAATCCATAGGATCAAGTGGAAGGTGGCCAGGAGCGCGCCGAAGGATTCCTGTGATTGCCTTTTCAAAAAAAGGGCCATTGTTCACTGTCATTGCCAAATCGGCATTGTCCTTCTCCTCTCCTCTTTCAGATCAATACGGGAGCGTAACAGAGCGTATTTCAAAAGCCAGCGGAATGAAAACTTCACAGCAAATTCAAATCTCCTTGCAAAGCCCCAATTCTCCCGGCTACCCCCACAAGCTTCTCTCTAAGGAGTCGATGCCGCTCCCTCTCTAAATCCACAAGTCAAGCTACGACGGCCGCCTGATCACTGCAATGTGAGACCTTGTGAGTCACGGCTGATTCAATTGATCCCCTCCAGGAGAGTCAATCCTGACTCAGTGGAGCCAACAGGGGCAGCCGTTTCTGATTAATACCTCCGCTGGACGTCTAATTTACTGCCACAGAAAAACAGAATGATCCCTCGCCCCCTCTAAAAGAAACACATCAGCGCACTTCGTTTCGAAACACTCAGGGAGCGAGAAAAGGAAATGAGCTCAAACTTGATTGTTTCTCCATCGTTTCTTTTTTTTTTTTTCT
>CAEMYA010000162.1:5553255-5573207 GCA_903131615.1 Diplodus sargus | reverse complement strand
TCCCTTCCCTCCCTCCTCTCAATCCGTCTCCCCGCCTGTGTCTGTGTCAGATGATCCGCCGTGAAGTGAAAGCGAGGGGGGGACTGCGACAAATTCTAATTCAGCCCCTGCAGCAGCGCTTCACTCTGATCGATCTTTTATCCCTCAGCTGCCTTATCTGTTGGATCACTTGTCTGACGAGCAAAAAGAAAAAAGAAACGGCAGCCTTAGCAACAGAGGATAATTAAGAGATTGGACAAGGAAGGAGATAAAAAAGGGAAAGTTTGTGTCACTGAGGGGAAGATGGAGAGGTCTTGTTAGGGCACGAAAACCCTCAGAATGGATAATATATACAGTGTAAATCTGCAGGGTGGATTTGTCTGCCAGTGTGGGTAACTAAGAGGAAATAATGCACATTACATTTGTTTATTCACCCAGCGTCATGTGGCTGAAAGCATTTGTTGAGCACTTCTTTCCAATTGAGCCTCGCACCGAGCTTTAAAATGTCGCGCTGACATAATGAAAATACAATCAGAAGAGCTGATTGCTCTCATTTCCAGGACTGAAAGAAGACTTTAAGGATAAGTTCACCACAAAAATGAGAATTCAGTCATTATCCACTCATCCTCACGCTGATGAAGAGTCAGGTGACGTTTCGTCGTCCATAAAACATTTCTGGAGCTTCACAGTGAAACAGGGTTGCAGCGCTGTCTCCCAAACAACACTGTCTCCTAAACAACGCTGTTGTTGTCCCCATCACTAGCTGAAGGCCTCATTAATACAACATGATGTTCATTTAGGAAATCATGGTCCCATAAATTATGATTGCTAATGAGTTGTAAGAATTATTTGACATGAGCCCACCTTCAATGTGAAAATTACATCTTTAACCGTTCAGTTTGGGGTTTTTTTGGTTTGTTTTTGGGCTCTCTTGCATGACAGACTGCTGACTGGAACTTCAAGCGTTCAAAACGTATATGATTTTCAACCAGATTATGCAAATTGTGAATATTTCGTTTCCTCACTTGAAGAAAAATGGGGCTCCTCTTCCACTTCAGCTGTTTAGGAGAGTGCTGAGACGCTGTTTTTCTTTTGCTGTGAAGCTCCAGAATATTTTGCGGATGAGGAAACCTCACCTGACTTTCCATAGTAGATAATAACTGAATATTCATTGAGGGCGAGCTGTTGTGTTCTGTTTCTCTCCTACACTGATTCAGACAGATTTGGCAGCTGTGAGATTTGACTTACTTCATCCCGAAAGACTCGACTTGACCTGAAACCAGAGCAAAAAAACGTTCAAGTCTTGTCTGATAAAAAATCCTTGAACATGACAGCAACGGGGAAGATTTCTACCCAGCTACATACAGTAGCTTGAATATTTCATTATTAGGATCTCTGACTTGACAGGACTCGGTTAAAAACTGAGCAAAAAAACACTTTTAACAAAGATCTGAAAGCAAAATGTTTTAAAGAACGTCATATTATAATCGCCTGAGAGCTGAAAGAGGAGGAACTTACCACAAATTTGCTCATTAAAACTTTTAACTTCATCCTGGAGTTGAACCAAAAAAAAAACACTTTTAAGATCATTTAAACCTCTGGATGTCAGTAAAAATGATATTTCAAGATGTTAAACTTCTCATTAAAATCCACTCTGGTGATCAGGACCGAGGACCAAAGGCTCGTTGGCAGAATGGAAGGGTGTGAGTGGTTTAAGACAAAATTAACACTCATTGTTCAGTTCTGTTGTTTGGGTCATGGTTCTGTTTGTAGAGCAGGGAAATGTGATTTTATTCTAATGGCCCATTGTCCCGTCCTACAGTCGCTCAACATGCGGTCCACTTCATCAATAATGTATTAAATATGGATGGGACTTCCATTTTTGAAAAATGAAGTGCCTTGAACCTGAGTTCTTTCTAATGGACTGCAGGGGTCGACTCTGCTGGTTGCAAAAAGAATTCCAATTGTATGTAAGCATATGAGAAAATGACACCACTTCTCACTTGATTTATTACCTCAGTAAACATTTTCCAAATTAGTTTTTGGTCTCAATCTCTAGTTTCAGGTCTTCTTCAACACAGCATGATGTAAGTTGAGTAAATTAAGGTTATATTTAGGGTTATATAGACAATCAATCTGGGTATGTTTTAGGGCTTGGCTACCTTGCGATCCTTGTGAAGTGTGTCCTCTGATTCTCAATACAAGTCTCTCCTCAAAATATGGCCACTTCTGGCTCCAAAAATCCAAGATGGGACAGCAAAAGTGCCGTGAAACATGAACCAATGGATGACGACTGTTAATAAGGTTGTGAAATGGTCACTGTGTGTTTAGGTCTTGGCACAAAAAGCACTTGGCTAGGTTCAGGAAAAGATCAGACTTCTGGTTAAAATAACGACGTTCCCTCTTGTGACATAATCAGTGAACAAATCAGTCTTTAGTCTTGGTCACAAACCCCCCAGTCCACCCAGACCAGCTCAAACCTCTCTCCCTCTTCACACCACTGCACTGGAGGGGTGCTTTCAGAAGTGTCGCAGGGTGCAAGACTTCAACTTGCGCTGACTTTGACATGCGAATTTGAGCTATGGACTAATTGCAAATCTTCCTGACAGTGCTGACCTTTAAGGGAACAGAGATGAGTGCAAATCTGTCAGTGTTATATGGCTGCGGTCCAGCAAACGAGAAAAAACACCAGACGAGAGAGGCATTTATGAGTATTGGTTGATCCTGATATGAGCAATCCGACACCAGTAAGACTGTAATTATTTGGCTCAGGGCGCATACCAAACTGTATATTCTACGCAGAAGAGTTCATCATGCACTTCTACTCTACAGGCTCTCAAACTGAAGCTACCCTCCTAAAAAAAAATCAAATAAAATCGAGCTAAATCTCAGCTATGTGTGAAAAATTGGAGTGGACATGTCAAAAAAGATTGCAGAGGACACGAGCTGTGTGTCCTCACTGGTAGTTGTGGCCCAGAGACACATCACAGCTCCACCGACGAGAAAGTGACTCTGAAGACGTGTCAGGAAGCTTCACGTCTAAACACAAGTGAGAGACTTTTTGTCGGTTGCATCAGATTTTAAGGTAAAATCGAGGTATTTAAGGTTGAGCTGGTTTAAATATCAGCCTGCACTTATGTAATAACACACACAAGCCTCTTAATCTTTTCCCTGACAGTTATGAGAGGGAGGCAGAGTCCCGCCGGGACATGTAGACAGTAGATTGTCCAGCCGTGACCTCTCAGCTCGGCCCGCCTCACCCCGCTGATGTGAGGAGGGCTGACAGCCCGGCCCAGTGCAGGGAAACAGCGAGGCCACAGGGGCATTCTGGGAAGAGAGTGGCTTCTTCCAGAGTGCCTCCAGTCAACCAGCATGCAGAGAAATATGAGCAGAGCAGCTTCACCTTATGATGCTACAGATTTTCAGTGGGAGGCTTATTTTCAGCGAAAGTCATTCAATGTATTTACTGCATCTGTTCAAGCTATTATAGTTAGAGATGTATCTACTGAAAAACCTTCATCACAATTTCCCAGAGCTCAAAGTGATGCTTTTAAATTGCTTCTTTTGTCCAAGCAACGGTCCAAAAGCCAAAGAATTTACTGTCAGAAATAAGCAAGAAAAGCAGCAAATCCTCACGTTTAAGAAGCGTCTTTTGTCACCATAATACAGACAGAAATGATCCCGAGTTGCAGCTTTATATTTCTGTAGGTTCAGTTCTAAATTTTATGCTGAGACAACGCTGTGCTTATGGTCTGGTTACGTTTAGGCACGAAACTCCCTCGGTTAGGGTTACGACAAAGATATTGTTTTCCCTTAAAATATCTGCTTTGGTGGCGTCAGGCTCACAAATGTCGACCTACCATCTCTTTCAGCTCCCGATATGTAAATCCGTTCATAAACATGTAAAGTGAACATGATATGACTGGTATAAGTATGTATCAGTGGTTTGCTGAAACGGTAACTGCCAACATTTATTGTGGCGCCTGGGTCGGTAAAATGCGAGACGTGTTGCTCTTCAGTTGTATTTCTAACAAAGTGGCTTCTCAAATTCAAATAAATTCAAAACAGGCACCTGAATGTGGAGTCAGATGTGAATATTTAGAGAACTTATCTTTGTTTTTCCCACTTTAAAATTGGATTAAATGATGCATGAAAAGCCCAATGAATATATTTCAGATCAGAGTCAAATTAGACTCTTGAAAACATTTTTTTTTTTTTAAAAACACATTTTTATTCACTTCTTGCATCCTTCAGTATGAGTTGTCCTCGTGACTTTGACTTCTGACCCTTCGAAGGCAGCGGTCCAACAACATCCGACTGATTAAGTCTGCTTGCTCTACAGCCAAAAAGCCTGTGTAACCCTGGCATGGGGGACCTCTTCCTGAACCCCCGGTGGCCGGCGCAACCTTGTCCTTCACCAAGAAACATGACAGCAAACACGTAACACGAGGGGGCCAGTGGCTTATGCGTCTTCATGGCGGCAGCCCTGAATTATTCACCGAGCGATCCTCTGGAACACTCTGCAGAAATTTTTTGGCTCCTGCTGTTTGCGCCCTGACGTGTTACGTAACTTTGTTTACAAGTGCAGTGCATTATGATGAGGGGGAGCTGCACTGCCAGGAAGCACAGGTAACTCTGGAGATGAAAAATTTAGGTCAACAGGTAGGGAACGACAAAGACAATAAACCCAGCGCTGCAGCAATTAGCGATTAAAAAGAACAGCAAGCTGGATGTCCGTGAGGGTTTTTTTTCTCTTAGCCTGAAAAATGTGCATAAGTACGAGATAATAAAGAGCAGCTGAATAAAGTCTGAGCACGCATTACATTTTTACTGTATCATTCATTGCGTTCGCTCCTCCATGTTGCTCTGCCATTCACTTATTCAAGGGGCTCTTTGAAAAGCAACAGCAGCCAAACGTCCAGCCAGTTAAATCATATTCAGCCTAAATGGAATTGAAGGCCCGGTTGGATCTTTTGACTAGAACTCAAAACTAACTGACCTGAGTCAGACGCACTCCATTAGCTAATTATATCCCTTTAAATGACAAATGCAGAAGTCAGAGGGCAAGCCGCTGCATGAATACTAACAAGATCTTACAAGGAGGATGAAATAACCTATATCGAGGAGGGGAGACTTAAGAAGAAAAAAAGGGGAGGGGGGGGTTAGACGGAAGGAAAGGCACCCTGCTGCTCCGATGAAATCAAGACTTAAAGAGCCGTTTGAATGTGATTTGGCTGGAAGAATTCAGAATAAATTAAAATAATAAGTGGCCGGGAAAATACGAGGGAGCCGAACAAGATTCAATCCTCTAATGCCTTTTACACATCAGGGGAAACGTTAACCCTCTCCCTCCCAGCTCCTCCGGGCACGAGTGATAAATCACTGTTACCGTAACGTACCGCAACATCTCAACTGTTTCTCAGCACACCTGGGATGAAGGTGTGAGCGGCAACACCTGATGCACGATACAAAGACATCTTGTATGTGCTTTTTGTTGTTTGTAACAAATGCCAGAAGATATTTCTCTGAAAATATGTTGTCAGTTTCTTGAAGTGTAAGAATTGCAATCATTTTTCAGGTTTCATCAGGATGAATTCTTTAGGTGCCTTCAGTCCAGCTCAATAATAAGCTGAGGTGGCGAGTGGAGGCGAGTTGTGCAATGATCGGTTTATTCTCAGTGGCAGAAGCTATAGTGTCGGTACACGGGGAGTAGAGGAATGATTTATCACCTCCTACAGCTTCTGCACACGTCAATGTATAGAGAGCACACTCTTTCTGCTTCTCCTCCTTCTTCTTCTTCTATATTTCCGGTTGCACTCCGATCTACATGATTGAAAAAACTTGTTAGAAATGCATGATGCTGTGTGTAGCGAGCACGCCATGGTAAAAATAGCATGATGGTGTGGACGCTGACTGCAGATTTCCTGGAAACTGAACATGTGTTGTGTGTGATTTATACTTGCCTCAGTCAGAAAAATGATGCGGGTGTTCGAAACTTGAATGATTTATACTCATTCATTCACAAACATCTTAAAAAGCACCATTTTATTACTGTCGCTAAGGAAGTTGAGATCTCCCCCGTGTCCGCTTATTTGATCAGTTTGTTTCTCAGCAGGATTAAATACCATCTTTTCCTAAATCCAACCAGGTACTTTCATTGCCCAAACTCAACCAGGAGGTTTGGTGCCTAAACCTAAACAAGTTGTTTTGTCTCCTAAACCTAAACAAGTTGTTTTGTCTCCTAAACCTAAACAAGTTGTTTTGTCTCCTAAACCTAAACAAGTACTTTTACCCCCTAAACCAAATAATTTGTTGCCTAAACCTAACACAGAGGTTTGGTGCCGAAACCTGACCAAGTTGTTTAATCTCCTAAACTTAACCAAGTAGTTTTGTCTCCTAAACCTAATCAAGTAGGTTTAGTCTCCTAAACCTAACCAAGTAGTTGCCCCAACAGCTTTACAAATCAGACTCTCTCAATTCACACAGATGTGGAGGGCAAATACACACATTTTTGAAAACCCCTCCATCAGTTGACTGAATGGTAAGATGGTTGTTCCGATGACCTGTGTCAAAAATATGTTTGGCCGCAAGCTCATTCGTTTCCATAACGCAAAAGTTTCTTCTCCCTTCTAACGAGTCACACAACACCAGAAAAACACAATTTTAAAGTTAAAGAAAGACAGGCATGACTGCAAGTATCTCACAACATGAAACGGGGGAATTCAAGGTTGAGAATCTGGGCCTTTCTTCTTTTGATCCGTGAGAAGAGCAAACATTGGCAGGGTGGTAATTACACTGTGATAGAGAGCCGCTTGCTATGATGAATCGCCCTGCTGCATTCATCATGCAAATTTCAGCCATCTGATGCTTCGACGCCTGTTGCAAGCCATGATGCCTGACAGCCGGAGCCAGAAAACCAGAATTTACTTTCTGACCCATCTGCCAGTGGCAGGTAAACTGAGAAATGTACCATCCAAACACATTTCTCACTCGCCATTAAAATGCATTATGCCGCATCTAATGGAAACAGAAAGATTCTCACTGTGTTGTTCATCCTGCTGAAAACTTTTGTGCCGTCACAACACAGCCGTTACCGGCTGCAGACTTTGAGATATGGGAGAGTTTTGTTATATTTTGGTTTTGTTTCCTAACGTCCTTACATCACAATATTTCTGTGGGTTGTAGAAGGGTCATATCATTCTTCCAACATAATCTCAGCTGGCACAATAACAGTGATTTTAGCCTGGCAGTATTTCCAAAATAAATAACCACCCAACTAGCGGGTGACCCCATTCTACTTCCTAACCGCAGCCAATTTTTCCCTCCGTTTAAAGCGACGGTGGCCAATGATTTCGAACGGTGGCCAAAACACAGCGTTTTTCTGCAGCATCAAAGCCTCGGATCCATCCTGAGAGAAACATTAAAGCAAAAACACATGAAACGCTCTGCAGCGCTCAAAACACTCAATGGGAATCCTAACTGAGGATTCGAAACTGGAAAAAGCAGGAAAGCAAATGTTTGAAAGGGACACTGCAACATTTTAATCACTGCTGTATATGTTCCATTGTGCTAGAGTTTGTAAGTTTACTATTTGTAAGCGACAAGGTTATGAAGTTGACAACTTTAGAAAGTGTAGAAAGAAGACAAATAGAGAGTCAAACCGTTGTGGTTTCTTTAAATCAACATACATTCCACTGGTTTTCAAAGACGTAGGAAAAAAGTTTATGGGTTTTAACTTAAAATCTCATTAGAGCTGCAGGAAAGGAACTTCAGTTATCGGTTATCTTCAGTATCGATCATGAGAAGCAGGTAATTATCAGTCATCTGTATCAGCTATATCTCTATTTAATAGCTTTGTCCTGTGACGAAACATTCAAGTCCACTTTCAAATACAGCGATTACCGTCACTTCCGGACAAGGTCGAGCTACTGTACTTTAACATCGGTCATAATGGCGGTACTGGGAGAGTCCAGTGTTTTCAGAGGTGGTACATGGTGTTACCAGTTTGAGAAACACAGGGATGAGTTAAGCTTTCAAGAAACCGAAAAAACAGAAAATGTTTGACAAAACCGTCACTGAAGCGAAAAGACACCTCAGAGCACAGAGCAGAGCACATCGTTTTCTGGGCAGACCTTTGAGAAAATACCATAAAACATCAAAGAGCAGAGATACAGATACTCAGACACAGAAATATCAACACACACAGAGAAACGTTTGCATCAAAGCTGACCAGCAGCAACCCCGAGCCATTAACGGTTTCATTAGTGTGAACCAGAATGCACAGCCAGCTGTTTTCCAACCAACGCCAGCCTCCATCGTTTCTTAAAACTCTCCTGATTGCTGGGCAGTTTGAAATCCCTCACAGGTCACGCACCAAAAGCTGCTGACTAATATTGGAGCTATTCATCCAGCAATTTTGTTATTTACCTGACGCGCCGTTCTCAGACAGACAACAGCTTGGACGAACAAACGGAGACGAGATGGAAGATTAAAAAACTGGGAAAACTATGACACACGTTGCGAAACAGATAATAAGGAGTCGGAAGACAGAGAGAGAGGAAAGAAAAGGAAAGAAAAGGAAACAATTTAGGGAAGGAAATAAAGTCTGCAGCGCTTCACTGGAGCATGGATTCAAAATAACAAACCACCTGAGAGTTAAAAATAACAATGGCCAACTAGGGGCAAAGAAAGCAGCCTGGTAATGAGATATCACACTTTCTAAACTGATAAAAGAACAAAACGTATAAACACAGAATATTAAGCTGCAGCTTGGTAATGAGATGTCACACACACACACACACAAATAGTTTAAGAGGAAACAACAAGATGATTTTCTCTCCTCTCATCTGTTCCACAACATACGAACTAAATAAGGTTAGCTTTTGATTCTGCAGACTTCAGAAGCAATGAAATAAGGCCAGCACATCCGCTGGCTGTAATACAGTTTGGAAAATGTACAGATTCCAATTTCACAACTTGTTAGTCGGCGGTAAATTGTTTTCACGCTTGGCAAACGGCCTGAACCGTCACAGTGCAAAGCGAACACAAGCCAGTTTGGGTGTTATTGTGCAGACAGAAAGAGGCTTACCTGTAGTGGACAACGATGAGGGAGATCCAGGTCCGGTGGCATGGTGGGAAAGAAGCAGAGAGATAATTATGTTAGTGAGGATTACACTCTTAAACCCAGCTGAGCGCACAGAAAACACATGGCGGGGATCGTCGTAACTCACATCACGGCTGTATTTCTGCAATATAAGACGCTCGCTCAGGTGTTTGCTTATATTTTAAGGGTGTATAAGCTGAATTTACTCAGTGGGTCGACAGATACATACATATCCTGGAGGTAACCATCTATTCAATGACACCAGAAGCATTAGAGGTTGATGGATACATCAGTTTTCTATTAAGGGCCCCTTGAGGAAGCTATTAGCGTTCATAATCAGAACAAAGAAAATGCCCGAACCATGCCAATGAATTATTCCACTTGTCTAATTTCAGCGGTAATTATTTGGCATGCATGGAGGAGATATTTCTATCTATTTTTAGCACTGTACACATTGGGTTTTCTCTCAAGTTGCTATAGCGACATAGTGGTTGGATGGATGAAGGGTTGTAGAGAGAAGTCTCCTTTTTTTTTTTTTTACAGAAAAACAGAGGTCAAGTGTCAGCCAGACTGCAAAAATCAAACTTGAAATGTGTGAAATTTAGATTTGTTTTCCTAGTTTTTCTTTGTGCTCAGTTACCAGTTCAAGCCATTTTCTGCAAACGCTGTTTAAAACACATCCACACAGGGCGAAAGGACGTATCTGAGTGGGCGACTGCCTCCAGGAACAGACTCCCAGGGGGCTGCTCATTCCCTTGAAGCAGTCGCAATCAGTTTGTGTTAATTTGTTTAACTGATTAATATGGAGTGGAATGGAAGGAGCATTGTAGTAAGACAATGTAACACGCTGCGATTTACTACATTTGATGAGAGTCTCTTTAGCCAGCGGCTTCAGTGAAAACATTCTTTTCAGCATCATGTGGTCTTGATTAGTTGATTAAAGCAACATTATGCGATTATTTTGGGTGAAACTGGATGATTTTTTATTTCATGTCCTCCAGCTGCCTCAACTCTGTGATTTACAGAGTTTCCTGAAGGCAACCTGTAACTGCTGCGTTACTGTCGCTACGAGTTAGCTCTGTTAGCTGACTCGGACCACAGCAGGGGGGTGTATTTGTTTGTCATATGCTAGTTTTTGATCATAAAACAAATCAGCCCACTTGGTCGGAGGTTTGTCCAGTGACACGACATCACCAGTTGTTATCGTCTCTGCTGTTAGCTTGGCATGCTGTTGCTGGTCTGATTTGCGAGCCACATTTACACAGATTTTGACTTCAGCAAGCCAAAAAAAATGTCTGAACATGCATGTTTAAGTAAAGACATACATTTCCAAGACATAACACTGTTATGATGTGAAACATTTTGATGGAAGTTACCACATAACATAACGTTTCATCAGACGAACGCTCAGAAGAGGTGAAGGGAGACGCACAAAGAATGCTACATATAACGTTGCTTAAATCTTCCAAAAACTGGAAAACTGATATAAAAACATACCAAATACTGTATGAACTCCATTTTGTTGCTAATATCTTAACATTTCCAGATAAACAAGGAGTTGTAATGATGGCTACTGCTGTCAAAGTCCATAACAATGAATGACTCTTTCCCTCTCTTTGTTTGGGAAATAAACAATGAGTGGGATTATTCTGTTTTTATTCAGTGTGTTTTGTAAAAAGATTAGTAATTTTAAACTAAGGCAAACCACTAAACCATCCGTCAAGAAAAATACACTTGATTTAATAACAAGTGTATCGTTTGAGATCTTTAGTGACCTTGACATTGTCGAGTTTGTAAAATAAAAACCTTGGGCGTGTTCGACTGTGTTGTCCTGTGGCTAAAATGGATTGCTGTCAGCCTGCGGATGTCCAAGGCTGCCGCGGGGCTGTATGGGAAGAAGCAGCGCAGAGGGCAATCATCCCTCCATCAACTCTCTGCCTTATGTAACTCACCACCCACTGAAATAAAAGAAAGCCTTCCTGTCAATCAAACGGTCAGATGATGTGGGGGAGTAAAAGACAAATGTGCTACAGAGACAGAGACAGCGTCGAGGTTCATTAACACTCCTCGTACTGACACCTTTGGACGAAATCCATTATTCTGAGCAATAAAAAGGAGAAAAGATAAAACAACAGCACATAAAAAAAGGGCTGAAACTTTGAAGTAATAACATCACAGTGGGGCTTGTCAGGTGTGCTGCAAATTTGCAGTACGTGCTGGCTTTAATATACGTCGGTAGTTTAGTGATTAGAGCAACATGAAGGGACTGAGTTTGGGGGAAAAAAAGGACATTATTTTACAAGGTTTAAACAAATCCCTGAAAAATCCTTAAAACGAACAGCTTAAACAAACTGCAAGCAACTGTGAACCTGTCATGAAATCCTGTGTCTTCTATAAGACCTACATTAGCCGTCAGAGGGAAGATTAGCTTTTAAAACAGTTGTTTTAGTTGCTCTAAATGACTGTAAAAGGGTCGGATTTCACCTATTCTGGGTTGGATAAGTCATAAAATTTAAACTAGAGTGCTGATGATGAACTGAGGAAAGACGCTGCTCTGTAGTCTGATGGTACGACTCTAAAACAAACATTACTTTTTTTTCCTTTTTGGCCACAGGGGGCGCCAGAATCATCTAAATTAAATCTCCATGTAGCAGCTTTAATATTACAGAATTTACAGTTTTGACATTCAACCTTGTATCAAGTTTCTGAGTTCATATGCGTCATACGGATCTTTATAAATTCATAAAACTTTCCTAAACTCTCTGGCAACATATGTTCATGTATATTTCATAATTTGCACTGCCGTAAGTGTTTAGGAGGAGAAGCTCTTGCTGCTGGTTCTTTTGTTGCCAGGCTACTAGATACTGTGTGAAAAACAATTTAGAGCGGCCACGTTAATGGGCCGTGCCTTTTATGCAGACACATTCACCCCTAACCCTTCTTTTCACAGAGCAAAGTCACACAGTGCTGAATACAAACGTCAGATCATCAAAAACAGCTAAAAGAGTAAACAATGAAACATGAGCAACAAAATTACGAGCACGCGACAGCACGAGGTAAGACAAACACCGGACATCAGCTGTTTTTTTTAAAGGCATCAACAGATTTGGATGTGTGTGAGTGAGTGAGTGAGTGACCACTTCAGAGGTAGAATTACATTTTGATTTCAGTCGAGTATGCAGGACTCAACCTGTAAGACCTGGTCAGAGGACCAAAGGGACCGACTGGTAATATAAGAATGGAGCAGCTCATGAATATTGACAGCAGCCTGACCATGAACCTTAAAACGAATCCTCCTCGATGTAAAGAATGTAAAATCGTGAGTGACTGGTGAGAGTCTACCTGCTGGTCCTGGTCAACAGCCTTGAAGCAGTGATCTGGACTAACTGAAGACGGTCCAGGGAAGACGTATACAAAAACCTGCACAATATTTCTGTGCTTACATCTCAATGTGCACACTTGAAAACAGCAATCAGGAGCAATTTAGGATTCAATATTCTGCAGAAGAGCAAGTCGATATGCAGCTGTAGCCGCGGCTCGAACAGCTGACCTTCTGATTAGTGGACAAACGTCCTTTCTTGACCTTGAACAGCAGTTGAGATCAATTCAGATCATCTCTCTTCATCAGCAGATGGAGATCAATTCAGCTACTTAGTTGACATTCAGATGAAAGTGGTGAATTCGTCCCTTGGAAGTCATTCAGTCAGAAGATCAGTCTGTCTGGATATATAACAGCCACAGCGCATACAGACATTCATCAGGATGATGAGTGATAATGGTTTAGTGGTTTCTTTCAAAGGAGAAATAAATGATTTGTGATGAGTGATTTCATGTACATCTGGGGATCGATAAACGATAAATGAATGTGAAAATACCCTCACAAAAAGATCCTCCAAACAAGACGCAAGAGCTTCTGTTTTGACAACTGCTTGACCACAGAAAGAACTTTTACCTCAGGCGAAACGTCCCAAAGAGATGTTTATCCGTTCACCTCTGTAATATTCATCAGTCCTGAATTTTAATGAGCAATTTGACTGAAAAGGGTACGGAGAGCATATTGCTTAGGAACAAGAGTAACAAAAAAAACCTCCACAGATGTGTCAGATCGTCCATGTCAGGCCCAGAATTTCCCGCCGATGTGAGCAGACGTTAACCTGGATGTCAGGCTGTCAGAGTGCAGCACGTAGAAAATCCCTCCCGCTATGTTCCTGCGTCCAATTATCTCACAGAGAGAAAAAAAATGACATTTACTCGACTCCCCGCGGATGCAGAAAGTACCCAAGGAGACAGGCCTGAGAGGAGACTGGAATACTAAGTACAAATGGAAAACACTGAGGAAGCACCTCAATAAATCAGCTGAAGGTCAAAGATTTGCTCGGCGCACAAATGGCTTTAGGAGGTCAGCTGAACCGAGACACGGCGAGGGACTGCGCTAAACTCGCCGCAACGTGCAGAGTTAAGAGGTGGAGGGTCTGGAGAGTTTTACCCATATCTACTGATTCAATGAGATGTAAAATATTCTATTTTTCTCCTGACTAGCAGAAACTGAAGCAAAGAGAAATGAGCAAACGACAGATATTCCAACTGCTTTTCATGTCGTCAGACTGTTTGTAGGAAAGAACAGCCAGGACAGACATTTCTTGGGTGAGTAATTCTTTAGTAAATCCAAAAAGTAAGATTTGTGTGGAAACTTTGCTTGAATGACTTGAGACTTAAACACGTTCTGCGCTGAGCCAGGGAAACTTGAAATAAATCTTGGCACAAATTAACACGAGCTATAACGACGGAAAAAGAACCGAGATTTAAAGTTCAATTCTGAATGTATTAAAAATAATCACTCACACTACTGGCGCCCTTGCATATTTGGCCTGTGCTGTTCATCTTCCTTTCTCGCGAGCGAAAGCGATGATAAGAAGTACAATGTGCTTCTTGGAAGATTTAAATTGAAGTCTTCTGAACATTACTTGCTACAAAACTAGTTCAGAAGGTCAAAACAAGCTTGTAGTCTCCAAATACACTCAGCTATGTATGAAAATAGCTCTTACTGTAGCTATGAAACAATTTCAATTTAATACTGATGCGTCTATATGACCTACGCAGCACATATGTAAATGCAACCATCAGGCAGAACTTGGTCGGTAAGCTCATTTAGTCTAGAAGCATGTTTTTGTTGTGTTTGCATGAATTCTTTTATTCGTCAAATGCTCTGACAAATAAAAGAAAACAATCCAGTATCTGCACAACTCCAATAAATCCATCCAATTGTTTTATTTGGCCCGTCTGAGAAGATTTCATAGGCTACCAGGAGGCGTGAGGTAGTTGGATATGTTTAGCGATGACAACACAATGCTCTGCGCTAACAGTAGCTCCACAGCTCCCGAGTCTGTTGTTCATCAGCCAGCTAACTCAGTAGCACAAAGCACACAGCCCCCGAGCCAAAGAACGGTTTAGCGGCTAACGTTAGCGCAAAAATCACACACCTGCAATAGCAAAAGTAACCAGCTGTTTTGAACTACGGTATGTTCTTGAAAGTTTAGTTTAGATTCATTCAAGCTTAATCTGACGCCATCAGGTCAAAATGAAAACTGTACACTTTGGTTTGTGACAGCAGTCAGTCCTGGAAAGCTGCTGAGATCCAGGAGATGCTAGCGTCTCCTCGGTCTCTGTAGCTGTCTTTGTTGTCTGCTTGTTGTTGTAGCAGTGAGCTACTAACGATCGCTACTTTCAAATTAAAAGCCCCCCGCTAAGAAACCAGTTCTAAACTCCAATCGGGTGCAATGTAAAGCTCTTATTTTGAAGACAAATTCGACCTGCTTCACTGTTAACGCTCAACTTCGTGCTTCACGTCACGTCACATGACGGCTATTTGGAGAAGAAGGAATATTAAACCTCCCGTTCACATAAACAAGGCGGCACATTGCAGCCTTTACCTTGCTGCAAATGTGCCGCCTTCTCTATCTAAAAGGGGCTCGTGTGAGCATGTTAGCATCCTGACCTTGTCGCTCTGGAGCAGAGCTGGTGGACCCAGCAGGATCAGGACCGAAACTCAACAGGCTCAAGACCGAACTAACGAGTGGATGAGGTGCAGCTGGAGCGAGGCAGAGAAACACAGGTGAGGGTAACGAGGGGAAAAACAGGAGGTGTGGAGGTGGTGCAGGTGTGGAGGGAGAGCAGACTGAGGAGGAGAACACTGAAAACAAAACACAACTCTGATATAAGAAGATAGAATGCTAAGTGACCGTGACAGATATTAGCATTTAGCTAATCCTATTTATTACAAATGCTTTTTAATATGTGGTCTCCCCTCGTTATTAACTGTTTTCACAATCTGCACATAGCGGGCAAAGTCAACATTTAGCAGCTTAACGATACGATACAATACAACAGGTGTTTGCTTATTTTTACCAATATTAAACTTCAGTTTTGGCCTCGAAGGGAAAAAAAAGTTAGGGCTTGTTGTTGCCTTGTTCTTATTGACAAGACTTCATATTTTGAAAGATCGATTGAGATCTCCTGTATTGTCGATGGGTGGATGGGTGGGTGGAGCGTCGGTGGGGGCAAGAAACTGAATTAATCAATGGATAAAAAAACAACGCCTGTCTTCTTTTGATTTGTTTTCTCACGTATCTGTTTTTGTCCACAGGGGAGATCAATAAAAACAAAGAAAAAACTGAAAAACAATCCCAGTTTATTCATGACATTGACCTTACAATCTCACCTCCAGGCCAATTTTAGAGGCTGTTCTGGAGATTTTAATCATTTCTCTCCATCAGCTTGAGTTGAATATTATTTGTCCAATTTAAAACATTTATTTCAGACAGTTTGGCTGCAGACGTCACATTTACGCAGCTCTCCTCGGATGAATCTGTCCAAGGAGTTTTATCTATCTCCAGATATTTCGCCTCCTCTCTCCGCTGTGACCAGAAATTAATAAAAAAAATAATCAACATGACTGTAATCGGTGATAAACTGCCGCTGTGAGACCAAATACAACGCTGAATTTGTCATCCTCTTGATTAAAGACCCCGGGGCTCCTGTGAGTCTACGGAGTGAGATAAGCAGCAGCATGACTCCAGAGAAACCTCCTCTGTACAGTAGGTGCTGCGTCTGAGTTTCCCCCCGCCGTGGCTTTCTGTGCGCGGTTGTGTCTTTTTTGTTTTAAGACTTAAAAGAATGACAGGCTGACCTCACCAAACCCTACAAGCTGACAACCTGATTTACACTCGCCGCTGATGAGCGAATTTGGCAGATTTCCCTCCAACTGTATAAATACCTTCAGACAACCTCCGCTCTCGAGTCGAGGAACTGTCTGCAGCGGTAACAAAGCCAACAGCCTTCTCTTTCAATCGGGGCATTGATATGACGAGGACGGATCCACAGAGAGAGCAGAGTTCACAACACATTAGGTTTGCTCTGATCAGCGGCGGTGGGAGGGAGGTGACGTCCACGCTGCATCGCTCTCTCTTTAAATACTGTATAGGTTTCTATATTCTGCCAGATATGAATGTCTTTGAACAGTCGGTTCACAGGAAAAAAGAAACTGCTGCGCTGCAACCATGACAACTGAACAAACCCCATCCAGGGAGGAATGTGTGTGAAAGCTCTGGAGAAGGCTGGTAGCAAAGTTTTTTGCTCATGAAACTTGCAGATCTAGTTCTGCAGACATGACACAGACAAAGCCAGCGACCGATCCGATCTGTGCCACAGAAGTCCGATTAAAGACGTTAGACAGTGAAGCCCAGCTGCTAAATAAGGTGCCTGATGGGGATTCATACCCTCGTGTTATTCAGATTTTAAATTCCAAAAAAACTGAAAAATCTCGACCACCCACCACATTCGTGATAAAATACACAAACAATACTTTACGAGCTCGCTAGCAAACAAGCTGGAGCAGCGTATCATCACAGTAACTGCTGATGTGTGTTTATACATCCACGACTGTCGCTACTGTTAGCTTGTTAGCTCAGGTAGCCACGCAACTACCCGGCAGAGTGTTGCACTAGCGCTGGAGCTAGCTGATTAGCATGCCAATGTGCTAACAATAGATATCCATGCAACACAATATATTCAAGTCTCTTGATGTAACGTCAAAACTACTAATACTTCATATTCTTAATGTTTTGAAAGTACATTTTACACATTGCTCCTTTAAGATTGTGTCATTTATATCCTGGCGGAAAAATGCCAACTACAGGTCGCTCATAAAGGGTCAAAATTACAGTAATTTAATATCTATATCTTTAACTAACCATACAAATTTGAGGCTACACAAAACATAGTTTGGTCTCAAGTTCGCAGTTGTGGCTACGTTACACATGGCTGTAATAAACAGAGAAGAGAAGTAGACCTAAACTGGAAACAAAACCAGTTGTTTGCCAAAAAAAAGAGGAAGAAGAAACAAAACAAGTCACGTTGACAACTTCGTCTTCTTCTTCTTCTCCTGATCAGTCTTTTTAAATCAGACAAAAAAAAAAACACTCAAGCGAGTGTAAAGAACTGCAGATGTAAGGACGTTTTTTTCCAATTTTCACTGTTTTAATCAACTACAATACTTTAAAATGTGCACAAACACGTGATGAGATGAAATCCACTGCTCGTCTCGGGTCGGCCTTCTCCCCGATCTGTATTCTTAGCACTGAAAAGAGCCACTTACAAGAAACCTTCAACCAATTCCATAATTTTTCATCAGAAATACTTTCGATAGGGAACAAAAATACAGTTTTTTTTTCAGAGTGGGTCGGTTCTGGAACGAGTTGCTGCTGTTGAATTTGAAATTGTCTCCTTCATTTTACTGAGATGGCTGCAGAAATCTCAGAGAAGGAAAAACACGCTCAGATCTCTCCACACTTTTTGGGATTTCTCGATATTCTGATGATTGATGAGCAGTTGGGATCTTGCAGAAAAACACACATTTAATGGTTCTGGCATTTCAGAAGTCAAGAATTCCCTTTTTCAATCACTGTTTTGAAATATTTTAGCATTTTTTTGACGGTTTGTGTTCAAATAAATTGGATTCAAAGACGTCCCCTCGGTGTTTGGGAGATTGTGATGAGCTTTGTTCGACACCATTATCTGACATTTCAAAGTCTAAACGGTCGACAGACTCATTCAGAAGATATAAAACAGATGAATCGATGCTGAAATCATCATCAGCTGCAGCCACAGACCTTAAAACAATGTCTATTTGCATCCTCTCAACACAAGGGGAGCACTTTAATTTTATTATTTGTGAAATGGGAGAGGTTAGTATGGAAGCTTTGAGTGGCAGGTGAGAAATTTGGTTTAATTACTTTCTCTCCTGTGTTTAAGATAAACAATCTGAACACTTTTCAGTAGAAAAATGTGTTGTTTTTTTTCCATGTGCAGAACCGAGTGAAAAAAATTCCTTTGTAAGGCAAATTTTTCTCTTTTTTTCTTTTTTTTCCTATTTTTTACACACATGAACAAAATAAATTGGTTTTTTTTCTACAGAATTTTTTAACTGAATAAAATATAATTTAAAAAAACAAAGTTTTTATCCCTGAAAACTTTTTTTTAGGGATAAAAACTTTATCTGTTGTTTTTTTTCTTCAGTTAAAAAAATCCTTTGTGAGGCTAATTTTTCTATTTTCTTCTATTTTTCCTGTTTTTATACACACAAAAACAAAATACATTTTTTTCTACAGAAGTTTTTTTCACTGAAGAAAAACATTCAAAAATTAATGAATAGATTAAAAAAAAAAAAAAACATCCTGAGAAACTTTTTTTTTTTTCAACCAGATCTCAAATCATAAACACAGAAGAGAAAATAATTACAATCTGACTTATAAAGATGGATCTTAATCCCCCTCTGTGCTGCAGCTGTTATTATTACAGCTGCAGCACATCTGGGTTCAGGGAGTTGCTGTTATTATCTGACAACAACTGAATCTCTACCTGCTCCACCAGCTTCATCCCCATTACTTCCACTAGGATACAGAATCAAACCCTGGAAAGGTAAAAACATCCCCAGTGCAGCCGCGCACTGTGAGGCCGTCCAACATGAGGCCACGCTCCTGCAGCCCAGGCTGCTGTAATTGAGCTTGTTAGCTGGAGATCAGCAGAGATAAAGGGCTGCTGCCTCAGTGTGAGGCCGGCTCTGACATCATGGATGCAGGATCCGGAGCGGCCCCCGTCTTTTGATCTGGTCTACGCTCCACTGAGCTCTGACTGAGAGTGAGCCGGGCCCCCGTCTGACTGAGACTCCGGGGACTGCAGACGAGCAAGAAAGTTGGAAGCTTCAGCTGCAGATTTACAGAGTTTTGTCGATCTTCTGTAATGACTAATCATGGATCGTGCTGTAGGTTGCCATCAGAAGCTGGACAGAAAAGCTGGTTTGATTCGGTCAGCCTGAACCCGCTGACACGAGCCAGGATTGATCCCTGGATTCATCCCGTTTCGGCAAAACTTTGACCCGAGCGTCTGAATGTGGGTCAGATCCATCCAGTGCCTTCACGTCCAGCTTTGGTGACCAGCAGCCTCGGTTTAATGTTCTTATCAGACAGGACGGGAACACGGCGTCGTCTCCTGATGAGCGTTCAGAGCCGCTGTAACGTCTGATTATTTCACATACTGTCGACTTTCTGTCGGCTTGAACCAGAACCAGTATCTAATCTAACCTTTAAAAAACGTAGTCCAAACATTTCACAAACCATAAAAGATAAACTTTCTCATTCTGGATTCATAAAGGGGGAAAAAAACATGTTTCTCTGTAATCTGTAAAGCCGTGCCGGTCTCTACAGATTACTACTACAGATTGAAATCAGTTTTTACCTACATCTGCTACAATATAATTATATTGCACAGTCCCAGCTAAATAAATATATATATATATGTATATATATATATATAT
>CAEMYA010000162.1:5465278-5553223 GCA_903131615.1 Diplodus sargus | reverse complement strand
ATATATATATATATATATATATATATAAATAAATAAATAAAGCCCACAGGTCGACCTCTCACGATCGTGTTTATTTCTCTATAAATTCGAGGCTGTCTTGCGTGAAATTCACTCTCTAACAGAAGCCACCCAGTCGTTCCTGATCTGTATCTCACGCTTTCCCACATTTCAGGCGATCATTTCGTCCAAAAGGTTCCTCACACCTCCACCTCGTGCCTCCACCTTTGAGCTCTGATCCACTAACACTGTGTGCAGCTCTGTGTTGTTGTTGCTGCTGCAGCGGACACGTGCGACCAGTCGCCCGAAGGGACGTATTGTCACACTCGCTCACATGCGACATTGATCGCCGCTTGTTGGGTCAACGATACAGCTCGCGTGAAGTCTGCGGGGAGGCAGCTGATCACCAGCACGCCCGTCGTTATTTCATCCAGACATGCTATTATCTGTTTATCGACTCTGCGTTAGAATTTAGACTCAGCATCGCTGCGTTTTCGCCTAAATCCGGCGCCTACGACTCATCAGGTTCACTCGCTCGCAGGGTTTTTATGTTAGCCGGCTTGTTGGCTGATTGTCTCTGGATTCAAAAACTTCCCAGAATTATCTTGGCTTTCCGGTGCATTAGAACAAATCCCATCTGCTCCGCTCGGGACTGATTCAAGCGAGCTTTTCTGATTGCACCACCCGGCAAACACCAGACAACCAGATCGAGTGATGAAGAAATGCACAGACTGAGAGAATGGAGGACAGGAGGGAGATAATAAAAGGTGTACACTGTGGATAAACAATAAATATAGAAGCTGGAAGAGAAGGAGAAGATCAGGAGCTGGCAAAAAAAGGCAAGAAAACGCAGATGAAGTTCAAGTATTTGGTCAAATTGTTACGACTATCCATCAAGAATTTGTCGAGGTACGTCAGTCCGCTCCGCGCAGTCCAACAGACAAACAGATATTATTGTTTATAATAGAGGACATATAGAAATATAGAAAGCCACGCAGGAAAAGAAAAGCAGCTGGTGTTTAATGTGAAAACCTTTAGAGAGGGTGAGAAGACTGAGTGCACAGAAAACGTCAGGAAACTAAAACACAGCTGCTCAAACACCTGCGTGACCTCCACCTCTGAAAAACCCTCTTCAAGACGAAGAAAAGTCTCGGCTGCAACTCTGAAATACTAACAATGGAACAACAAGTGAAGCAGCTCAGATCTCCACATGATCCCTCGTCAAACTTTTTTTTCCTCTTCCTCCAAAACTAAAGGTCAAGTTAGCGCCTGACCTCCGAGGCGGCTGAAGGAGGGACGTGCAGATAACAGCGACCGCTGCTGACCCGGCTCTCGGAGATAAAAAACCCGGCTCAGAAATACTGAGGTGGCTCCTTCCACCCGGCGCCGCCCACCACCTCAGCATCCATCCTTCCCTCGGGGCGTCTATCAGGCGCAGCCAGCCTTCCTAATCAGCGAGGACTGGCCGGAGAGACGTCCCCGGTGGGCGTCCTGCGCCGTCTCCTCATGCATTATATGAGCTGCGAGCTCCTTTGTCCTTGTACTGTTTTTATCTCTGAGCGCCGTCTCATCGCAGTGCAGCTGTACGGATGTAAAGAAACGCATTTCTCTGCAGTGCTCAGCTGCTCTTTTCTAACCAGCTGATCTTTATAATGGGAGGAACACGTTCGTAAAAAAAACACAATCACAAAAAGCATCGACACTCTTATCAGTGTGTTTTCCTGCCTCGTGTGTGTGTGACAGGCGCGAAAGCAAAAGCAAAAAGAAACCGAAAAAGACCTCAAATGTTTGATGTAATATAATTCTGCAGAGACTCCACATTGATTCGGATGGATGTCGTTCACACTGTCGATGTGCAGTTGAGCTAATGCATCTACTTCAGACCAACGTTTTTCAGCACAGCCGTAGTTATGGCGATGGCTTCACGGTTAGCTGCAGTAGTTACTGTACATGTCTGTCTGTCCAGCTCATGTTTCAGCTTTAAAAAGGGAGTAAAAGAAGACTTTCTCAATCAAATTGGAATCCCGGGGCTTCCAGAGACTTGGAATACGCCCGGTGAGCTGTATGGAGACAATTTGTGATCCTTTTTTTTTCTGTTTGCTGTCTGTTGGATGTTTTGGAGAATGCTGCGACTCTGTTTTTCTCTGACGCTCCAGAAATGTTTTGTGGAAGTCCAGACTTCACCGGATTTTCGGTGTGAGGGTCCGGAGATAATGACTGAGTCTTTGGGTAGCTTGTAATGAATCGATCTGATTGGTCTTCTGGACTTAAAGTTTCTCCACCAGCGACCCGTCAAGCTTCGACCTATTAAACTCCAGCCGAGCTTCCTGGGAATCGGCTTCACTTAACGAGTCCTTCACCTCCTCACCTCTGATTCATGAACAAAAACAATTAATATTCATAAAGTCTTCATAAATAGAGACTTGATACTAAGCGTTCCCTGAACGGGGGCCGCGCTCGCCTCTTAATTACCCATAATTCATCATTTCTGCGACGCCGCTCGATTATGATGGCTGATCTGGTGCGGTGGGGCGTGCGCTCCCCTTCGCTGTCGGTGACAAGTGTGCCGCGGCACCGCTCTGTATCCGTTCTGCCACATTAATCGCAAAATCTACAGGGCTGTTTTTATGCCAGCGTGGGGTCGTGTCGACGGGAAATCAATTCTGAGTTACACCGTGTTTGGAAACCGGCCCAGCCGAAGTTCTTATGTTCACGTTTAATTGCATGATGTAATGGTGAGCGATGAGCCGGCGACAGGAGGGGTCGGTTCATGAGTGGAGGATATTTCTGGAACGTGACGACATGTAACTCCCTCTGAGGGTTAAAGGAATAGTTTTTTGGGAAGTGCGATGATGAAGATTGATACCACTTTAAATACAGACTGGAAACAGATAGCATCCTTAACGCTCACTCAGTTACACTTTCATATCTTGTTTTTTAAGTGTGAAAATGACGTGGCAGATTCACGAGAGGTGAGCGACTTCTTGGAGTCTTACCATCGCCGTGAGGTTGCCAGGCAACCAGCTCATACTCCAGGAAGTAGCTGCACCCGGTCCAAGAAATAGTTTGACCCATAACCCTCGCGTAAACACCCACAACTTTTCATATCTATGCTTTATGTTTTGTTTTTTTTATGCAGTAAACAAACAAGATATGATTTTTACACAGGCTAGCTGTTTCCCCTTGTTTCCAGTCTTTATGCTAAGCTACACTGCAGCATATTTACTGAGAAAGTCTTCTCAGGCGACCTGCAGCTCCAAAACACTGTGTCAATAAATTGGTTCAAACTTGTTTTCTTGTACAAAAATCAGACCATTACAATTTAAAGCGTGAACGGGGACGCCAAGTAATCACACAGATTGTTGGCTGCTTTCCTTGCAAAACCATTTTAAAAATGCATGCAAGTCTGTTTAGGACAATCTTAGAATAATTATTTCTAGTGACATTTTTCTTCCACATCTCTTAATTGCTGCTGGGATTTTTTATTTTTTTTATCTGCAGAGTTCCAGCCCAAGAAAAACGTCCTTTTGAAAGCAGCGAGTAATTCAGCCGAGAGGAGAATGACGGCAGCGGAGGATGACGCTCTGCCAGCTCTGCCACCTCGTTGCGGTGCCGGAGTTTGGAAGACTCTGGCGTGGAGGGGGGGGAGGAATGAGACTTTATGATGTCATCCGTGACCCGGGTCATCTCTAAAACCCAGTGCAGAGCCATAATGGCCTCCTCCACAGTCACAGCGCTGTGGCCAGGCGGACTTGGCCGAGGCTCAAATTAAGGAGCCATAACAGGCCCATAAATTTGAGAGGAATCTGCTGTGAGGAGGGAACGGAGAGACAAAAGAGGAGCGGCAAAGTTTTTTATCCTCTCGGAGTCGTAAATGTGTTTTCTGGGCACCGCCGGGCTCTCCATAAACCATAATCTGATTCCAGAATCTACTTTTACAGTACAGAAATGAACAATCTGCATTAATCAAACCGGAGCTTAACTCTCCTTGAATCAAATACATGATGTTTTTATATCCTCGCAACCCTGACCACCTATGGCTCTCCTCCCACGCCCAGTAATGAAGGTAATCTTTCTCGTAATTGCCATGAATCTTAGCACTGGTTCGGTCGCCATGGCAACCCGATCGAAATGTGCTGCAGAACGAGACGAACAAAAGAGAGAAAAAGCCTTTACATATTTACTACTTTTTAAAAAAAACATAAAGCGCTGGTTTCCTCCCAGTTAAGAGGACTGATGGTGGAAAATAGTTTGTGTTATTTCTTTATTGTGCTTCACAAGGCTAATTTTTTTTCCCTAAAACATCTTATTTGTTTTGTCTCGTCCAAACTTTTCAGCTTTAAATGTACATGCTGTTTTTTTCTGGTGTGGTGGATTGGATACGTAATCAAATGCTCAATTTACGAGGTTCACCAAGCTGAAATAAAAGCAGGTCGAATACAACAGCCCTGAAATAAATCCTACATTTATGTTGCTTAGATTTGGGATGTTTCTACTAGTGTTACCGCATGATTTGCATCAATGATTGTAGAATAGAAATGAGAGTTTTGCAGATGTAAATTTCCTTTCAGTTCCTCAGGGGGCAATTTCATTCATCTAAAAATGAATCTATCACGTTTTTTTGGCTTTGGTTTTGTTACTTCCTGTTTTATTTTGTAAGTTTTCTCCTCGTGAATCATGTTTTGCTTTTCACTTCCTCTCTTAATCCTTTTCCTGCCTTTTTCAAACCCACCTTTTGTTAATCAGTCCATTAATTGGTGGTTTTCAGGTTTCTCCTCAGTTTTTCTTTCCTTTTCCTGCCTTTTGTTGCTTCCTTCCTGGATTTTGGACTTTGGTTGGCAGCATTAACACTGGCGATTTATTCTGCTTTTCCAGCCTTTGAATGATATTCTCAGCCAATCAAATAAATCCCCCCCAACAAAAACAGGAAACAACAGGAAATAAAATGTTTCACTGGGTTTAGCACTAAGATGAACCACAACCTGGATGACTTAGAATCTCCACCAGCATATGTTTCTGAATCACAATGCAACTTGGAAGTGATGCTTTACTTTAAGAAACCTGGGATTTTGAAAAATAGGAACAACATCCCGTTAGAATCAACAAATCGCCTGCTGATTGTTCGCTCGAATCGTCAAACTGTTTCAACTCGTTTCGCAAGAAACGAGGAAAAAAGTCTTAACACAACAAGTCTTATTAGAGCTGTGAAATACTGAATCATCCATCTTTGCTCGAGCTTTATATTGAATTAGAAAAATGGGAAATTATTGGTTAACTCATCATAATCAGGCCAGAGAAGCAGATAATTATCATTTATGTGTAAAAATGTCTCTATTGTTTGCTCTCTTTTACTCTCTTTCACAGAAAACAAAGAAGCTAATACATGAATAGATGTCATACGTGTGTGTGTGTGTGTGTGTGTGTGTGTGTGTGTGTGTGTGTGTGTGTGGGCTTAACGTTGGTGCTATTGTGTTGGCATGTGTGTGTGTATTTACATTGTTGAATAACAGCGACTGTTACCGGCCTCTTCAGGAAAAATGTATTTCAGAACCACAAGCGCTCACTCCTGCTCGACATTACTTTGATTTTTCCAGCACGGTCGCCATTGATTTGCCCCAAAACCCTGAACAAACATCCTGTAAAGTGAACCAACAACACCCCCCCTGCAGTAGATGCCCCTCAGGTTACACTGTTAGCTGCTGTGTGTGTTATTGAGCCTGTCAATTACACGCACACGCTGTTTTGAGCCGCCATTTACGACGCAGCTGAAGCACGAGGGTTTTTTTTAAAAAAGTGATTGTAGCTGCTGTGAGAGCGTGAAAACCACCGCGAGTACGGCAGGAAATGTTTCTGCAGGGCTCGGTGTTTGTGTTCGGCTCGACGTCGGCAGTTTGCCCGGTCAGCTAAGTTTGCTTTACGTGTCGCGGTCGAGCCATGACTGAAGGGTTTAAATCCATCCTGCAGATTTAAGGTCTATTGGCCTATTGATTTTTAAAGAGCACGATTAGATTGGCTCTGACTTACGGTGGAGTTTTTTGATGACAGTGTCTGCAAGTAAAGATGTATGACAGCGAGTCGTCGTCATTCAGAGACTTGCAGAGAGCTGCAACACACTCATTCCGGGTTATTTTAAACTTGTATATCAGAGCTGAATCCCCTTTTTCATCCCAGACGCATCCAAGCTTAAGATCATTCTTTGTCACAAAACCATTTTCTACCGACGGGCCGCAGCTAGTCTTGAACCCCGTGGTTTTCACTGAAAAGCTAACAGAAGTTTGGGACGTGTCGGCCTCTTTAAATGTTTTATTTCTGCTAGCATCAATCAAAACACTGAAGCCGAGACTTAATTTTAAAAAAAAAGCTATTGTCTGCTGCTTACACGAGCTGACAGGAAGAAAAGAAAAAGTGACAAAACTCCGCGTGTGACTCGTCAATTCAGCCTCTTAACGAGAAACTCGACAATTCCGCCAAAAAATTATTCAAAAGTAATTACTTAGAAAGAAAGAGAAAAGCTTTAAATAGTCGTGTCAAAAAAAAAAAAGACTGAGCAGCACAAACAACATTATTGTTATCGGGCTGTCAGGCCGACTGCAGCGATGTGCGAACACTGACCTTTCCCGTTTTGGGCATAATTGTATTGCTTCTCCGTCACACCGGGTCCATTGTGAGGTTAATAGTTCCATTATGGTGGATTTCATCCTGCACTTCAGAGAGCGCTCCTTCAGCGAGGCTCTTCGCCCCGCTGCCTTTCATCTCATCGAGTGTTGTTCTTAGCTTATTCAGAGAAAAGCACGTGTTTTTTTCTGGCCTCATTTTGATGGCGGGCTTTTCAGAGGAGTTCAAGGTTTTTTCCATTAATCTGACTTAAATGACATCCTGTCATTCTGTAATAAAGAAGATATTCTTTTAAAAAGTCTATCATACAGGAGGCTATGTATCAGAGATTACTTCTGAACTTCTTCGTTCAAAAAGTGGATTTATCTTCACTCCTATTTATTGGCCCGACTGCAGCAGCCACCCGCAGAGCCAACAGTTGCAGTTACCTTAGATTAAACCTGAGGATTTTTCTGGTTTGAAGGTTGTTGGAAACATTTGGAAAGTAACGACACGACATAAAAACATATAGAACAAAGATCTTGTCATGTTAATACAGAATTCTTACACTTAACACTTTCTTGCCTCAACAAACAAATAAGACAGAGCCGTCAAACGGATGCGACACTTGGAGGAGATGCAGACTCCTCATAAAGGCTTTATGTTAACCAGCTGAGACATTTTTCTTCTTGACTCTTGGACAGCAACATTTGCTCTTTCATAAAAGCTGTAATTTTCCTCGTTACAATGACTCACCTAATCAGAAACTCTACTTATTGCCGACTGTCTTGCTGTTGTGAATGATTGTGGCTCTCCGTCGTCACTTAATCTCTTTGTTTTCATGTCTGCTGTGTTTTTTCAGCTTTTTTTTATACGTCCTTGAAGTGGAACAATTGTGGAAGTAAACATAATCATTTTCCCTTTTCATCCTTTTCCCAGGCAAGTCCAGTAAATAAGCTGCGTTGGACCGTGCCGTCAAAAAACAGCAAGAAGGATCAAACGTTTGTGCTGGAATAATTAGGTGGTTCTGTTCCAGCCGGGCCTCCAGTGAATGTTTTCATCTCAGACAACAGAATTTATCGGCCCATTTCAGGACTGAAATGTATATGTGTGTGTGTCTATATGTATGTATATGTATTCCTAAGGTGAGTCATACTTCATTTGATAGAAAGTCATAAATATGAGTAAAAATAAGGTGAACAATTATGAGATAAAAATCATAATTCTGGGATAAATGTTGTCCTTTTATCTCAAATTGTTACTTTTCATCTCGAAATGTTTTTCTCCAATAATTATGACTTTTATCTGATCATTTCGACATTTTTCTTACAAGTATGACTTAAAATGTCATAATTTAGATGTTTTATGTCAGAAATGATTTTTAATCCCATAATTTAGACTTTTATCTCATAATTACGGCACTTTATCTAATAATCAAGGTTTTTTTATCAGGATATTTATTCTTAAATCATATCATTATGACTTTTATGTCACAATCTTTTACCTTTTTCTAAAAACGATGTCTATTAATGTAATAATAACAACTTACATCCGACAATTACTTTTTAAAATCTCATTATTTGGATTTTTAGCTCCTAATTCCAACCTTTTATCCTCTGATTTCGACTTGTTATCTCTTATTTATGACTTTAATCAATGATTACGACTTAACCTGGGAATGTTTTTGTTCATCAAGCTCAGATTTTACGGCAGATTCGGGCTTCCTTAAAAGTATGATGCTTTTGCAAATGCAGCATTCAGAAACACAGAGACTCAGTGAAAGTAAAAAGAGCGACTGATGGTTCTAAAACAGTCGAGCTCCTGCACAGCCGGGAAGCATCTAAGGCTGCTTAAGTGAGTGCAGATGACTCAATTGGGCTGGAGTTCATTGTGGCAAGTCCTGCACAACTAGATGTATGACAGATGGGGTCCTCCGGGCTGCAGAGCACAATGACAGTCAGTCAATAAAGGACCAGCGGGGAAATTACAGTGGGGGTACTACTCAGGGCACCAAGGTCCATTACCATTACCTTAACAAATGTCCACCAGCGGCTCATCTGTCTCCCTGACCCAGCGAAAGCCCCCTTCCCTCCTCTGTATGCTCCTCTACACTCTGATCCACGCAGATACGCACTTTCATACTCCACAGATACAGATAAAAAAAAATCCGCCTCTCTGTGTTCCTATGAATCGCTGTTTCCCCGGGATGGATTGAGTCCACGTGGCGATAAGGGCTGTGATTATTCATTTGTGTCAGAGATCTAGTGCCTGGAGATAAGATGGGCCCTCGGCAACAATGGAGGGCCTCAGAGAGGGTAGATAATCGAGCCGCTGACCCCTGTAGGATGCTAGACTCAACCACTCGCCTGCCTTCACTCTGCTTTCTTTCAGCGGGGCCGGGCTTATCTTCTGGGAGTAGCACAGCGTTGCGTGCCTATCTAACTGTACCAGCTTGGCAGCGTTCCTGTACGCCGATGTCAGTCCCCAAGGTAACAAAAGCCTCTGTACAGCTTAGTTTGTGTGGAGAAGGCACGGGGAGCGCAGTGGGAGGATGGAGGAGATAATCTGGCACATGGCTTCTTGTTTAAGGCCTGTGGATCTGGAAATGAGATGGAGCAAACACGACTGCAGAATGATCTCATTTTCTCTCCCAAGTTGTGTCTCTCCCAGTCGAGAGAAAAATATTTGTATGTCCTGAGGTGAAAATGAACCTCACATAAAGATTGCGATATCTTCACAGCTAACGGACGGATTGGTGTTGAATTTGGTGCAGATGTTCATTGTCCCCACAGGATACATTCCAACGTCTCTGGGGATCCTGTGACTTATCCTCTAGCGCCACCAGCTGGTTGCATTTGCTGATTTTAGTGAAATCTCTCCACAACTATTCGATAAACCTGTAGCACAAATTCATTAACCCCCCCAACTCAGGATGAATTACAACAGCTTTGGCTAGTCTTCTGTCGTATCCAGATTGAATTCAGGTTGATTTTAGAAAGTCTGGACAGTAAACTTAAATCTGATTTCTACAGATTCATCTCAGCCTGGAGGCTCACATTGGATTTCGTCGTGACGTTTGCAACGCGCCAAAGTTCAGTGAGGGGGAGGCACAAGACAACACAGACGACAACAGTCCGTGGACAGTCCGGCTAAAATAAAACCGTCTGCTCCGCTTCTTGACAGCGTGATTGTTCGGAGGGGGAGATGATGGATCTATATTTCTCATGCTTTTTTTTTTCTGTTTTGGAAAGCAGCGTCACCAGACATACCGACACCTACGTTGTTACCACAGCAACCCATGCTGATAGGTTGATGATGTCTGGATAAAAAAATAATAATCTGAATCTACAAATAACAGTGCAGACGCTCGTTCTTTCAGATCTGAGAGGAACTTTCATTTAGCACCAACTTCAGGTTGTAATCAGGTTGAATACGTTGGTTTTAAACCAAATACCCACTATTTATTTTGTTTTCTCAATAATCAGTGAGAATAAGTGAGATAATATGGAGCTATCGTATGTAGTAGACAGGCTTCTAGCATGCTGGAGTAGATAAGGTGGACACAAATGCTTCAGACGGAAGGCGGGAAAATAAACGGATGAGGTTTTATTCAGGAACAAGGCAACACAAGGAACATGTGTGAAGCAACAACAGATGACTCGACAAAGACTGAACGAAAGACTGAACTTAAATACAATCTACATTAACGAGGGGGTGAGGTGCAGGTGGAGTGAGGCAGATGAAAACCCAGTTGAGGACAATGAGCGGAAGAACACCAGGAACATGGAGGGAGCTGTTAGACGGGAACACATTGGGAACAGATCTCAACTAATGAAGGCGATGCAGTGCAGGTGTGGAGCTAAAATTCCCATTAGCCAGTGCTGTACTTTGTATTTAAAGCTTATGGGCAAATATTAGCATGTACATGTTTATCATCAGCTAGCATTAGCATTGAGCTAAAGGCTCCACTGTGTGTGAGCTCAGCCTCACAGAGCCACTCGGTCGGCTTCAGCCTCTTCATCTCTGTCTTGCTGCTTGATTAACGAGCAGCTTATTGACTGTCAGTTCATTTTCTTGTCACTTGACCAATCAGTTAACTAACGAATCATTTAGGCGAGCGATCAGCGTTAATGACAGGAGATCCTTATATATCCTTGAGATGCCATCTGTGCTTTAAAGCTGCTTCAGGCTGTTTTAAACTCATCAGGTCTGTTCTAGATGACATATTTTGCAACTTTTGCAACTCAAACGTTATAAAACTTGTATAGAAGGAACTCACATGAACGCAAAGAGACACAGAATGATTAAAAAATGTTAAATAATCGACTTCAGCGAGTCGTTGATTGCATCCTCTCTGAGTCTGGAGTCTGACAACACCGCTGAAGGGGTGAGTGAACACAATGGCTGGCTGATTTTAGTAACATTAATATAAATCTAACCACCTGGAGGCTGCAAATCAGTCAGAGAATCTCCTAAAGCACCACAGCTGAGTGGTGTAATCACAAACTTGAGAAACAATTCCCAGCCAGGATAAAAAAAGTAAAGAAAAAAAACTTTCATGTGGTTATCATGTATGGAACAGTCGCACCGAACTACCTGGAAGACGCCACCGAGTCGACGCTCCCTGCAGTAAATCTTACAGGTGACATATTCAGCATACAGATAGCTTCATTAGCTCTGATTTATGTCAGCGCGGCTGGAAAAACGTTGGCGAAAGCTAATGATCTCATGTGGCGACAAGGACGGAGGGGAAGCGAAAGTGAAAGTTGGATTCTGTGGTGAGAAAAAAAAAAAAAAGGAACGAGAAACACACACGAGAGATTCACATAGTATTTACAGGCAGGGTTGGTCTCATGTTGGAAGCAGGGTGGGCGCAGCTGGGAGCAGAATGTTCCGCATGCGGCATACAAAATACCATCTGTAGCACTTCAGGCACCTTTGGGGGCATCCTGTGCTCGAGCTACATGCCAGGTACGTAATAACGAACCGCCTGGATGACACCGGTGCTCATTTATGCAATCCGTGTTCGTGCCTTCTGTGTCTAATCCTCCTGCATTTGCCGCAACAAGAGTAGCTATCACCCCCTGTCTCCGTGACCTACCCGGATACATCTGTGACCCCTGTTATTCAATAACCACTTGGTGATTTTGTTCAACAAACGCAAATGTCAAGATCAGCTCGCAGCGCCCCGACTGAGGGCCGCGCACACCATTCACAGTAAAGACCACATGCATGCTTAATCAGGTGAGAGTATCAGCGAACACCGTGGCAACATCATCTCAAGAACTGGCCTTGGGGGCCTCGTGTTCTGGTCAATTAGAGAATTAGGAGTGTCAGACGGTCGCTTTGCTCCGCTTATTTATTCATAAGGCTCTGTGGGGCCCGTGGGTCTGGACTACGAGGCTGCAGGCGATGTCTGTTGTTGAATTTTACATCTCCTTCACTCATTTATCCTGCAGAGAACAAGTCGTTTTCGGTCTAACTGCAGGTGTGGAAGGTTGTTCTCTGAGGTCGCGCTCTTCGCCGAGAGCCTCTCAGCTTCGAAACGACCCCGGTGCCGAGCCGGGCCTCTTCACCTTCACTCCATCATTTGGTACTTTGGGCTCAAACCAACCATTTAACACCATCCCTGCTCTGGAGATGCACAGAGGGCCGGAGCGCAGTGTGACCGGCTGGTTATGGCTTATTAATAAAGTCTCTCACACCGGCTTCAGCTTGAAAATGCGTGCATGCCATTTCAAAATAAAAGCACTGCTCAAATTGCTCCAAAATGTAACAGATTTAGTAAAAAATAGCATAGTCATCTCATCCAACAAGCTAATGCTAAAAATAGCTAACTAACACTTCTATGTATTGATATATTCGGTTATAATTTTGATTTTCTTGATAATATTTTACTACATTTTGGCAATTTTTGGGCTCAATTCTAACTAGAGCTTGACCTTTCTTTAATAGAAACCAAATCTAAATCAGTATAACAGGTATAGCGTTCATGTAAATGTCGCAAATGATGAGTTGAATAAAGTTGGAAGAAAGTCTTTAAACATAAAAGATATAAAACCTTTAATGGATGTCTGGCCTGAAGCACCAGCTGGCCTCGCACGCAGTCCTTGAGTTTCTCTGATGCGTAACTTTAAACTTACTTTTATCTCGAACAAGATAAGGTACCCAAGAGTTTTTAGCATCCCTGCAAACTATTTCTGGTACGTTCCCTGAAGGGAAGAAGCCTCATCTCTCTATAATTCAAGACCTCACTTAAAAAAAGTGACACTCGCACACATTTTCTCTGATCGCCAGCTCGAGAGGACAGAAGCCGGAGATGGGTGAACTCTCACATAAACTTAATGTGTCTGAACTCACAATAATATCTGGCGCATAAACAGTCTGAGAGTCTCACATTTTATAAGAAATGTTAGATTACATTGTTTTTTAAACCACTTTAGCACCGCGACTCTGGGAATACCACAACGATTTGTGTCTAGATGAAACATCTCTTGATTTTTTTGTGTGTCTGGTTTTGATGAAAAACAATCCACACTTCCAGTAAAGTTATGGGAACCTTTAAAAAGATTTTTTTGTAATAAGTGTGCGTATCATGAAGTTGCTAAATCAGAGGACAGAAATTCGACTCTACATTTTTAAGGCAGTTATTGAAAGTCTGCTAAATCCCCCTCAAGTTGAAGCTTTTAGAACTCAATAATTGTGAAAGGTGACTTGATAAAGTTGCAGATTTCTCCTGTGAAGCCTTTAAAACGATCAATCCGTGCAGCTGATAATGAAATAACTGAAGCTGAGGGTCTTGGAGCTTCACCACACTGTCAGTCTGCCTGTGACAAAGCATCCGTCGACTTCCCCTTCTGTCAGAAACCATTTTCATTATTAGACATGTGACACCGGCTAATGCGCCTCTCCCTGCTCGGCCGACTCCTGCTGAAAAACTTCTGACGGCTTTATTCATCAGCGCCTATTATACGCTGGATTTAAATTGGACACTGATATGCTCATCAGTCACTTTCCATCAGCCCTGACATGTTGTCTTTGACATCGTGGAGCAGCCGGCGCCCGTCCGTGCGCGTCTTGCCGTGCATTTCAGATGAGATGCCGGCGAGGTGCAGCCCCCGTTGTCCTGACTACGAGCGTGACACACTTCCCTGCACTCACCGTTGGCACCGGCTCTCCATCTGCAATCTGCATCACGCTCTCTAATGAGTCAACACACTTCACACCCAATACGAGCTGCATTTAATGACGCCGGCCTCCCACACACATGTCACACACACACACACACACACACACACACATGTTCTGCTGCCTGAAGTGCAGCTTTACACACATTTGAGCGTGAAAACATACATCGCAGACTCGCAGGCGTACATGATGCAGCGTGGCAGCTTCAAGCTAATCACTGCTTTCAATATCAATTAATCTATTTGTTGTTTTTCACAGTAATTGATTAATGTATACGCATGTGTTAACTGATGTTTCTGCTGCCTATAAGCACAACACAGATATATTGTGAGTCATGGCGATGGATTGTAGGCTAGCTCCTTTAAACTTTTTTGTTTCCTTAATTGTTATTCTTTCGTTTCAGCATTGCAGAAAAATTCCAGATTTTGGATTAAAGGCAGGACGGACAGTCATGCTAATCCAGCTGCATTTAAAACCACGACATGTGCAAATTTAGGTGGAAAACATTCAGAAATGTTGAACAGGATGTGAAAAACAAACAGTTTTTATGTTAAAGCATCTGTATTGTGTTGTAAAGCATTAGCAGAGCGCTAACCAGCTAGCCCAGCGCCCTCATGCTCAAAATTAGTGTGTGAACTCTTCTAGAGTGCTTTGAGCTCACAGTTCAGACTGGTAGCTGCACGGCTAACAGAGCTAACTAGCTAACGGCAGCTAAAGTTTGCAGCAGTTAGCAGTCACTCTGATTTGCTGCTTTTGCGTTGTTATATTTTTCTAAAAAAGACGAGGAGAAGTGGACTCTGTGTTTACATCATCGATGCTTGGTGCTCAAACGCAGTCGCTGTTAACCTGATAGAGCTTTAAATGTGAAGATGCTAACCATATTATCATCGCCATCTTGTCCTTTAACTGTATACGGTATATGTTACTTGTTTGTGTAGAATGAAGGAGTTACAAACTTTCGTTTTGTTGTATAATGACAAACAAATCGCCTTGTTCGCAAATGATGACACATCCAACAGTCCGATGTCTCGGCCCAGAATAGACCCCGTTAGCTTTTGGTGCATATTTTGAGCTGATTTTTTCTTTAACACGGGGAGATATGGCGCTTTTGGACATAGACCTTGATGGATTAAATCTAGAATATTTAGTGAATGAGGGTAACTTCAATTGGATCCAAATAAAAATCCGGATGTAGCAGGTGAAAATGTGTTTTTTGACGAGTCCCACTTCAGTTTTTTATTTTATTTTGGGAGTTATTATTTGTTTCTTCCAAGATATCTGGCACTGAGCATAAATATGATACGAAACAGCTGCAAAAAGTAACCCCAATGAGAACAGAGAGAGGGAAGAAAAACAGTCCAAAAAAACAAAAAACACTGAAAGATGCCAAAGCTGAGTCACTACAAACAATACGTTTTAACAAACGCCACTGATTTGACCCACCATGAGTACAACAATAAGTCCAAAGTGACGTCTTAGAAATGCTAATATTGTACCAACGACTGTCCAACATGTAAACTGCATGAAGAAAATTCTCACGTTTGCTTCAGGAACAACAACATATCCACAGTTTTTCATCTTCTGTCTACGACTTCAGCAGAAAAGGGCAAACCTGAGGTGGGTTGAGTTACGATCCCTGGACTCCCTCGAGCTCTACGAGGCCCAATTTGTTGATTTAGGTGATGAGACTGCAGCATCCCAACATAAAAACCTCCCTCACTACCCTGCTATGCTTCATGACATTTATACAGTGCTAAATAGCCATAACTGTCACCCATCCCTTTAAACCCTCCAGCGGGCTGATTGGTGTGATTTTGTGGGGGAGTTGGACATATTTTGATTGGCCGGAACCTCTCGTGGTGAGCGGGAATATAAACTCTCCCTCGTGGCCGTTCCTCTGGCAGTTAGTGTTTACTGCCGTGTTTATTTCTCCTGGCTGCTGAGCTCCGAGCAATGAGCCCGCAAGGTGCACTTCAGGCCGGGACGCCGTCCAGCCAATTGGAAACTCGGGGCTCTCAGATTCCCAGATAGTCTTGGTCCGTCTTCTCTCGCGTCGTGTTTTACCGAGTGTGACCCAGTGGTGTTATATAGGCACTTGTGTAAGAAGACAAGGAAGTATAGTGTGACTATTTTTTTCCAGGCAGTTGAACAAACCGCTTCCTGGCAGCAGGACAGAGTTCAGGTTGTGGAGGCGCGGAACAATAGATCAATATAGGTTCATGTTAGAGAGTCGCTTAGAGCGTCCAGAGCAGCTCCATATACGATGTTTGTCACTTTTAACACTTGCATTTAAGGAGATAAGTGTTGAGACATAAGCAGCAGCAGTATTATCGTAAAGATAGTAAAGAAAGGCCATCCTTCGGTGCAGTTCATTGCACTTGACAGCCCGAGGAAGATGTTTTGTGGCATGTTTGATTTTTAGATATTCAGACATGTTCTTTGAGGCAGCGTGGCCCCGGAGGCAGCCCCCAGGCCGGGTGGGTGTAAATCTTTAAGTTATACCTCATTGAAAATCTATGTTTTGAATCTCAGAAACTCGACTGAGGAGACGTCTAAGAAAAGTTTGCGGCCGATGTTTTTTTCCTCTGAGGACGGCGGCTGCAGTCGGCTTGGATTCACAGCAGCAACAGGCGAAGAAAAGCATTGAAACGTAGAAATGTTCTCTGTACCTGCTCTCGTCTGTATGTACAGCATGTTTAAAAAACAGTAGGCCTGAGTTTCCTTTTGTTTGCGGATAGAGCGGTTAGCTGTGTACCTTGTGTGCAGGCAGAAACATACAGCATGTATTTTTTGACTGAGAAGTTGATTAGCGAGTTTTGGGCTGAAAATTGGAAATGAGACTCAACGAGCAACTATCTTCCTCCAGTATCGCCCTTCCCACCTTTAAAGAGTTCTTGCAGTGAAACTGGGCCAGTGAAACGATCTAATCGGCTCGATCTCTTTTGATTCCTCAACACCGTTTTTTGACCGTTTTCATGGCTCTGGCAAAGAAATATGACAATCCTAACTGACTGGTTTGGGTGTTTCATCTAACCGCGGAAACAACATGTTGTAACTCATTCAGATGACGTGTTTATGAGCTGACTGTCAGGAGAGGAGATGGCGGCGATGTGACGGCAAGACAGGATGGCTGCCAAGCAAGAGACACCAGCGTTTAAACATTTGTAAACGTGAAACGGCAGGACAATTTTAAGAATTTGAAGCCAAGTGTTAGGTTTCCCGAAAGACGGACAGGTAAAATCACAAAAGTGGAGTCAGACAATAGCACAAAAACTCAAGAGAAATACACGAACTAAACTAATTAGTATGAAATCGACAAACTGGCAACGAGTGAAGGAGCACACATCGACTAGGTGGGCAAAAGACAAAGACAGGAAGTGTAAAGCCGAGCAAGAACGTGAGGATTGAACCTACAAAATAAAACAGGAAACAACAAAACTAAAATCCAGATCAATGACGACGAATCCAGGTATTTTAACCCCAAACATCTTTTCCTGAACCAAGTGGTTGAGATTAGTTTGTTTCCACAGAAATGTTCACCGCCAGCGTTTATTCCACTGATTGGTTCTGAGCAGCAGATGTGGAGACGTGGGCGATGATTCAGAGGTCTGTAACCAGGCTGCGGAGGGTTTAACTCGACCAATAAGCTTGTTTCTACCTGGAGAGCCGCTCTGCCTCCGAGACGTCTCCCTGTAAATTCGTCTCAACCATGTCAGTCGTGTACCTGGAGTAAACATTTGCTCTCGGTGCTCATTACCACGTCGTTCTCCCCCTTTGTATCCTCAGCATCTCCAGCTATCTGGCTACCTCGCCGACCACCTGCGGCTCCCTGCTTTTTCCACCATCCTCCCCCTCGCCTCCCTTTCTCCTCCCTCGCTCCCAGAGGAGTGTGCTCACTGTGCGCCGCCATCCATCAGGCTTGTCATCGGTCGCTCCGGGGCGGTTGGCGAGGACTGCGTGGGACTCGGCTCATTTCCCTGCTCTGATTATCCCGGGCTGCTCAGCGGGAACGAGCCCCTGCCACTCGGGCCTTCGCCGCCCCCTCTTCCACCTCCTCCTATTCTCACTTCTTCTCTGTCTTCCTCTATCTGTTCCCCCTTCAATCAGGGCAATTATTGCACTCCCCCCCGATCCCTCCAGATCCCTTCAACCCTCCACTTCCTGTTCTCCTACACAGTATAGATCAGCATTTATGACGTCTGCCAATGTGTGAACGCATGCATGCACAGAGAGGCTCAGACGTCCCCTCAGGCTTTGGGAAAAGCCGAGGATTCACAAGGAGATGAGAGGAAATGTTCATTTAAGGATCGTTGTCTGGCAGCACGGGATTCCCTCACTGTTTAACAGCTATTGCCATTTCATCATGGAAACCGTTAAAAGACTCTCCTGGTGCAGTCTGACAGTTAAATAAGTGTGGCGTTCAGGTCCTGCTGTGTGCGGCGGTGAAAAACATACGCCGGTGTTTTATTTATGTGAGAGTGAAGACGCCTCGGAGGGAAGATTCCTTTGATAGAAAATCCTCCAGTTAATGTTCATCAGGAGAGGTTCAGTATTCTCTCTTTAGTCTCATGTTGAGGGCGTGCGAGTGTTTAATACTTACAGCGTGTTAGCTCAATGGCGTTCGCTCCTGAGATGTTTTAAGTTAAAGTGGCTAGAATCAGGTGAGTAATGACTGTTTGGAGCAAACGGCGCTTGGCTTGTGAAAATGTGCATGTGAATAACTCAACAGCCATGACTGATTTCCAGAAATCACGACCCGGTTACCTTGAGATAATCCTCAGACCTCGTTGTGAGCAGTTTCATTAAGGAACTACTGTCTTTCTGTATCACTGCGCAGAAGGAAGCGTGCGTCTACTCTCGGATAAAAAGCCGGATTAATGCCATCCTCCACCGCTAGTTCGCTTAATTAGCTAGCTCTAAATGTAAACTTCCTTCTGCGTAGTGATATATAAAGAAAGTAGTTCCTACATGAAGACAAAGACAAAATCTGCAACGAGCAGATCAACAGAGCGTTTAGCAGCTAAAGAGCCAGATGTCCTCAGAGGAGCTGGTGGTGACCGAACCAGAGCGTGAAAAGAAAAAGAAAGTTGGTTGCTTTCTGTAGATTTGAACATCGCTACATTTGTGACATGAACTGCCTCCTTCTCCTTATCTGACTCCTCAAACTACGAGCAGCTGCAACCTTCAATCATGCGGAAACATTATGTCGTTATTCCTGCAAATCAGTTTCTGCACCTTTATCTCACTGTGAGTTACGCAGACGCCTTAAACTTGATATTTGAAAGACTTGGTGGTTTTATCTTCTGGGTTTGAGCTTCTCATCTCCATCATTTAAAACTGAATTCCTTTTAGGTTTTCTAAAAATAAGCAATCGGCAGAAGATGACTTGAGCTCTTTTTTTTTTCTTATTTAGTGAAGAAGTTAAATGAGGAGGATCTTCTCTCTCACACACTTTTTATTCCTCTGTGGCAGAATTTCTGCTCCTTCTTCCAGTTCCTTATCGTCTCTGTCACATCCACTTTCCCACACAGTCCTGACGTCACCGTATCTGACCAATGATCTCTCTGCCCACATTCCTCCGGCATATCGGTCTCCAAATATCACTGCAATTACACTCCCCCATCAGCACCATGACCGGCGAGAGTTCCCATCAATCACCTGCCGCCTTTACTCCACCGACTCCGAGAGCATCCGGACTCCCGGGGATCCGCTCCTATCTGCCGCGCTCAACATGTAATTAAGATTCACATCCGTGAAGTTTAACCGTCGCTTCTCTTCCCTTTTGGAGCAACATTTTAGACTGAGAAATTAAACTATGAAGCTTTCTGCGCTGCAAACAGAACCAAGCTGCATCTCGAGTGTTTCACATCGCCCTGACAGCCTCGCCGCCCCCCCGGAGGCTTTTCCAAAACGGCGCCTCACACAGCGCACAAGGAAGTTCATTTGGCGCTGCCGCTCTCGGGCATTAGCTGGCCTACTTTAAAGCCCGGTCTGCGTAACCAACAGGCTGAACTCGTCTGGCCCTCCTTCACCTCCCGTTCCCCGCTCGCCACCGTATCTCCAGCGCCCAGACGACGTTGGGAAGGGTCCACCGAGGGGGGCCTCGTCATCTAAAGCATGTCCTCGGAGTCCGCTGGTCCATTTACACTCCGCTGAAGTCATGACCCCATCTGTGGCTCCGTCGCCAGCCCTCCGAACACACACATGGGGCACTTCAGGCGACAGTGGTCATTTGGGGCACTTGGATGGCGGTGGCTCGTCTATGGCCCAAATAGGCATTGAGAGGAATCACGCATCAGTGCATTTAATTGCCGTCTGCGAGCTGATCTTCAGCTGTAAAACAGACATGGAGTAGATTACCTAACCTCATAATCATGCAGGAAAAATGGTTCGAAAGAGGGCACAGACCTCAAGTTATATTTGCAATGTGCTGTACGTCTTGTATTCTTATCCTTCGTGTTGCTCGAACACATTTTTTCCCCTGCCTGACCACATTTGCTCCCCTCGTCCAGGCCAAGCAGTCGTAGAAAATATAGAAAAGCCGTATTTTTGTGGGCACATAAAAACAACACTGAGGGAATGTTGATGTTGATCATCTGGGCGCTAAACTGGACGTCAGTGTGCTTCGACAGAAGTACTTGTCAGATGGTCAGACAGCATCTGACCCCCCAAACTGTTCCAAGGTCAGTTTGGAGGGGTCTGGATCCAGCAACTTCTGTAACCTTCCAAGTTGAACAGTCATGTCCTTTATGCACTGGTGTACAGATTTACAGTCATATGTATTTTTACATCCTTTGACACCGAGGCGTACATAGCGTATTTAAACAGGTTGAGGTTTTTCTGAAGAGTTTTCTGCATCAATGCTTGGAAAATACGACAGCTGCATGACTGTTGATGGTCTGACGAGTCTTTCTTTACTTGAAAACAAATCTTTGCTCATTTTTAAACAATTTCAGGCGAAGTTCCTGCATCAGTGCTAAAGCTTCAGATAATATTAAACACTGATATATTTGAGAATTTGACAATGAGGCTCCAGGGAGCAAATCTGCTACTGTGACTAAACATTTTTCATAATGTGCTCAGAAATTAAATTAAAATGTATTATTGGGTGCACCAGGGGCAACCAGTGTGAAAAGTTAGTCTGGAGCCCTGAAAAGTTTGTTTAAATGAACAATAACAGAGTTTTCTACTGTAGGAAAATGAGATATATTCCTCACAGCGATGCATCAAAAGAACCTGTTTGGTTCTCGGTACCGACTCTCAGGAAACGCTCAAAAAACTTCACACAATACCCAGACTTTTTCAAAAGAGAGAGGTGATGCGTTCTATTTAATAATTGATTTATACTCCGACTCTCGCCAACACTCCCTGAGTATAAAATCAAAAGTTTGCGATCGACTCTCAAGAGTCTGTAGCTGCGGGTTCTTTCTCACGGAATGCAGCAGCCAGGTGAGGTGCAGGTTGGGGGGCATCTCATTACTATGCCTCTCGATGCCTCCCCTGCTGCAGGTTTAATGGGCACGTCCGACTGTGAGGACACGGTGGTGCCGACCCAAACCACCCCGACGGGATCATTTCTTCCATCAGGCGTCGGGTCTGCCTCGAGGAGAAAGCGAAACAAAAAAGGCTCTTAGGTGCTTTTTAGGTGTTCAGTTTGCTGCCAGAACCCCAACGTGGGAGTCTGTTGAAGAAATGGATGTGTTACTTCTCCAACTTCAAGAGACGTTATTGTGCTGTGTTACACAACTACATTATTTACTAACTGACGAATGTGAGTGTGAGCAAGAAGAAAATGCTCGGAAAGCCAAGGCTGCTGTGTCACAACACGATGCTGGGAATGCGAGAAAACAGCAGGCGCATAGCAACGGCAGCTCCGTCTGCAGCGCCGACATGTGGGTTTGATGAGGGTGACGAGGTGGGTGTGTGACAGTCGCCGCTACTCAACACTGTTATTGTTTCCAAAAACCTTCTGCGGAGGCCCGTGGCACCGTCAGGAAAAAAAACGCTGAAGTGTGTTTCTCTTCCTCTCAGCGTCCAGCTGCCGTGAGCAGGAAATTACGTTTTATTATTATTTGTTTTATGAGATGTTACGTCTGCAGCTGCGGTGGCTGGAGGTGAAATGTGTGTCTGGATGGACAAAGGTGAATTTAAAAGAGACGGATGGTGCTGAAGAAAACAAATATAACAGAACAGGAAGCGATGGCCGCGTGATGATTATCTATCCCGACTGAAGGTCTGACATCATCACCCTGAATCTATAAAACCCAAAGGTTAGGCACACAAATCATAACACAGAAGGCTGGATGAGATACAAGCAAACAACGTCTGGTGATACTCCAGTATTGTTTCCTCTTGTGAAAGAGCTGCAGCATATGGACGATGAATCAATTTTAGAGAAATTGACTTTTATGTGAAAGATGATGCTCTCAATGACGAATTAAAAGACAATTATCACCAGATTCTGCCGTTTCTCTCAGCTGTGCAGAGGTTGTCAGCTCATCACCTCCATCACAGAGGTTATGTTTTCAATCGTGTCCATTTTTGTCCGAATTTTTGACATTTAAATCGAAAAAACAAGGATTTCCAAGAAACTTGTGTGGAGGATGGTTGTGGTAAACAGATATTTCATGGATCTTGATGAAAAGAATCAGGCATGTTTAAGTGGCTGGTATGTGTGAGTACGTACAGTTTGATGTGGATAAAGTGGGCTATTTGGCCTTGGCAGTGGTATGCGCTCTATTGAGTGCCATTCCAGTAGTTTTTGTTCTATCTTATCACTCAAAACAGCCCCATTTATGGGCAAACAAAACTATAACAGGCCCTGAGAGTAGGAAGACATAATTAGCAACTAGCTAAGCATTTAGCAGCTGAAGAGGCATACATTTCCCTCAGGAACTGGAGATTTTAGGTGGTGGAGACCAAAAACAGAGCAAAAAATGTATGAAAATCAGAGTTACATTCACCACGTGACTCCAAATCAGTGCTTTTGTTGCTTTGTATTCACTAGATGTGACAAAAAGGCAACTTACTGCTAACAAATGTGTCGCAGAGCAGAACATAAAACTCAAATCAACTCACACCCTACGACCGTAACTCAAAACTATAAAACCAGCAGGGTCGACCGAACAGGGGATGTTTTGCCTTGTCTTCCTGTCTTTCCTCATTTCTTTAAGCTGTTCCAATTATAAGCAGCTGGTTTGTTAGCCCCCCAAACTGACACATGAAGACGCTGAAATGCTCATGTTCATGCTGTCACACATGCTGCATAACTAGCCCTTCCCCATTAGTCTGCTCCCAATTACTGCTCCCCACAATGCTGACTCATGAGCGCCAGCTAACAGTTGCAGATCATCACACTCACGGTCACAAATTAGCTCGCTCGACAGGGAGGTTATTATTTTTTGAGACTGTCAATTTGTTCATTAGGTAGACGGTTTTCCACCATCGGGCGTAATTATATCTGAGACTTAAGATTTTCAAAGAGGTACTCTGAGGAAACGATCCGAGAGGCAAATTAGAGATGTGGAGAGATGCCGTGTTTTGTACCTCCGGAGCAGATCTTCTGTAAGTACAATCTGGAGGCTATTTGCAAGAAGAGGAAACATATTGAATATCTAATTTAGTTTGATCTGAACCCATCTTTTCCCTTTACCGTCGCTTATTGGATCACAGAAGAGCTTTATCCCACTTTGCATCGGGGCGAAATGCAGGGAAACAATTCTGAACTCAAACTCATTTAAAACTACTGGCAGCGTCAAACCTTCAGCTCATCAGTTTGTCTTATCGACTGTGGGAGGAAACTGCAGCACCGAGAGAAAACCCACATGAGAACACGAGAACAACACGTCCCTGCAGCGCATGCATGAACATATTCTCACTCATTAGAGGAGCACCGACGCTACACAGCAGATATATACACGTGTAAACACCAGCCCGGTCACCAGGACGACGTCAGCATTTCTGCAAACCACTGATGTGTTCACATTTGTGCATGTCACAGGCTACGTACCATATTTTAACTCCAACAAAACGGTTTATGACCTGACTTTCATATCAGAAGGTCGAGCGGAAGCCAGTGACCACAGTTCAAGACTGTGTTCTAACATTTTTAAATGAAACCACTGGATATTTTCAACGAGCTCAAGCCAGATTTGTGGCGAGACTTTCGGACAGCTACAGAAATGTTTGAGGCGACAAAATCAGGTGATTCTGACAAGAAGCTGGGACATCTTCAGCCGTCTGTGGTGACCAAAACAGGCAATTTTAAGCTAGAAAATGATCTCTTGCTGACCCTAACCAAGCATTTTCTGGTCCTTAACCTAACAAGACGACAAGCAGAGCGTTGTCACAACATGACATTGAAAACAAATACATGTAAAAATGTGAGTCTCAGTGTTTCATTCATTCTTTTTTCCATCCTATTTTGGTGCTCCGTGTCAGCTTGTTACAGTCAGTTGTTATCAAATATTTGTGTATGTTTTTTCGATTGTGAAAACAATAAACTGTTAATCATTCAAAAAACAACAACATATCTGCCGTTTACAGCCTCTAGAGGTTTATAACCATGGTTTGTTTTCCTTCCTCGTGCCACCCCCTCATTCAAATGTGGCTCCCAAAAACAAGATGAAGACTCCAAATTTCCAAGCTTCTGTTTCGATATATCACAATGGTTTAACACTTGAGAATAATGGACTGACACTGGTTTTATTAATCGAATTACTGGGAAAAAACCAACACATTTTAATATGATGATGGGCAAGAAGAACATTGAGCGATCACTATATTTATTAAGATTGTCCTGTGAGGTGAAGTGGGTAGATCACCAAAGTCAAAAGGATACTTCAGCATCTTCTGGGGACCATACATGTCATGGCAATCCTGACAAAAGTTGTGAACATATTTAAGCATCCTCTCTTAACCTTCACATTAACCAAGTAACTAATGTAGAAATGCATCACTTCAAACCTCATAACAATCTCACAAAGAGCTTAGACGAGCGTTGAAGGTATTCTGGTGTATGAACACATGCAGAAGAATGATCCCCGTAATTCCTCCGTGAATTATTCAGATTTTTAAAGGGAGAGAAAAGAGCTCTGGTGTTGGATCAATACTCCGTGTGAACTAATACCAGGATCTAAGGTTTTAAAATCTGTATCAGGAGCAGAAGCGTTGTGCCGGTGCATCCCTGCAGATCTTGCAGATCTGCTTCATAATCAACTTCAACCGCAGGGGGAATAAAACCAATAATAAGAAGTTACACTGAAGAGGTTTTCTAATCAGGATCTGTATTATCTGACATCACTCTCACTGACCTCTGCAAGAGCGCAGCGAGATTCGGGAACTCCCTGAATGATAATGAAACCACGCAGCTCTCCGAGCCGCAAACATCCTCCTGCACAATCACAACACACATGACCGGCCACAGCAGCGGACGCCATGTGGCCGGGGCGTAAATAAATCATGAGGTCTGGTGTCATCCCGTCCTGGTAGCTGTGATGCCGTGTGTTTATAATAATCACATGAAGTCACACCGACACTGAACAACATGACATGAAGATCACATGAGTCTGAAACATCAGGTGACACATCTGAAGAGGAATCCGGTGCCTCTGAGATCAAAAACGACAAACATCAGAGGGAACAACAGACAGCTTTGACTTCCTGTTTTAGCAACTGATCTCTGACGGATGTGAAGTTATTCTCCTGCTGTTTTACTGGATGTGTCTTCATCCATTTTGACTCTTATTAGGAGCAGTGGTGCAAAATAACTGAGTATATTTAACAAATTTCAAATGCAATTTGAGGTACATCTTCTTTACTTGAGACACTTGATACTCTTATTCCATCATTTCATAAGGAAATTCAAGCTCTGTATCAAGATAACATGGCATATTTTCACTGCACAGTTCATTTCAAATTTGTAACTCGTTTTTTTTACCCATCCACAGCCCTGGTATGGTAGAAATGTATCCCCCAATCATTACAATAAAATGAAAATATAATCGAGTGAGGTATGAGGTCCTAAAGTGTGTGAATAAAGTTTATATTACAACATTCAGTACACAGTTAGAGCCCAGGGGGACAGGTTTCATATTAAGTCGCTAGTCAAACGGGTGTAATTGGGGCTCCGTACTGAGTACTTGGTTTGGGCCAATTTAAAAGGTTTGATAGAAAGCCTGAGACCGGACCTGATCCATAATACAGAATGTCAGCTGTTGCACGAGACTCAGCCGCTGCCCAAGGGAAACATTATGAGAGCCCACAAATCAGAGTGTAGCAGCACTACAGTCCATCAGGGCAACTGTGACACGTTGTGTTTTCTTTTCTCACAACAACAATTAAAGTTTAATGTCAAAATAATGAATAAAATAAGACTTCTGCTGAGTGAAACTAGAGAAAAGATGCTCAAACCGTAGTTGTTTTCAAGTTTTCCACAACATGTTCCTGATTGTGTTTCACAATAAAAGCCTTGTTGAAGGGTTTCTGTCCACTGCAACACTAATGGGCTTTTAATTTGAAACAGATGCAGGAATTGTTGAATCAGTTGGCTTAAACACCGGACTGGACCAGCAGATTTGGGGACCAACTCAATCCCACTTTGTACTAGATGATGTTCATTTGTTTGACCAATGCTCATATATAAGTAACTATGTAACTACTTTCGATTTCTTTTTGTTTTCAAGTTCAAAACCTATAAACATTCGACTTAAAGGCGTCTAACAGAGAAAAGCTGCCAGACACCAACCTGCAGACACAATACACAACGATAACCAATAAAAACAGACAACTCGCACGTAAAACACAATCCTACTATCTCAAACAAATGATATTGCTTCAATGAATCCCAAACATTTCAAACATCCACACAAGAACAGACAACTCTTCTCTGTTTGGGATCAAAAGCAGTGTTTGTTCTTGTGATCGGCCTTCAGGGGGGGAAACGCGTCGAAGACACAAACCTTTCATCCGTCACCTTGAATGCACAAAGCGTGATGAACCTTTGAGTGTGACAGAAGTGCGTTCTCAATTAATCCTGTCCCACACAAAAGAGACGAAGCCCCAGCAGAACATTTCAGACGCTTGCTCCATTCTCCACGATTTTCATAAGAAAGGTGATCCGAGCTGATTTCTCACCGGAGAGAGGAAACCTGTTTATTTCCCCTGGCGGACTCGTTTGGTGAATGCACATCAGGCTTGTTTGTGTATCTGCGCGTATTCTTCAGTGATTAACAGTGTCAGCCGCAAAACGTCTGACAGAGCAGTATCTGTAAGGCGTAAAGGCTCACGCACAGATGAGCACACACAATAACAACGACAACTCTCGGGACGGTCCAACAGCGGAGGCAGAAATTGGTCTATGGGCACGTCTGTTCCCGTGGGCCTATTGTCATGTTAAGCACCGCTCGTGCACACAAATAAAACGATGACAAACGTAAAAGTTTTATAAGTCGAGCGGTGATGTGAGAGGACAGTGCATTTATTCTCCCAAGCAGCAGAGCTACAGGGAGCATCATTTTTCTCCATCCATCACACAGTCAATTCTCCTCTGCATGTCATTTTCTCTGTCCGATCGCATTATTCGTCTCCTGTGTCGCGTCTCTGACAGCTCGCTATCAACACCGGGATTATTTAGGGCGGGTCAGCTCGCTGTCGTGCCTCTGCACTGATGAAACTGTAAGAAACGCAGACTGCAGTCTTTATCTGTTCGGCAGCGAGTGGGCTTTAAGGCTCCGGTGATCTATTTCACTTTAATATTTATAACATATGATTATTTATGATCCTTTATGGATTTTTGTATTCAATATGCTCGAATGCATGAATGTCTTTTGTCTTCATTTTAAATGTCTATTTTATTATGTTTTTTTTATGCAAAGGTGTTATTTTACTTTTTACTTTTCTACTTTTCATATGTTTATGTTATATTCCAATTGTGTCATATTAGAGTATCATTTTTATTTATTTTATTCAATTATGAATGATTTATTATTAACTTTCTTTAATTTGTATTGATGTTTTTTGTAATTATTTCTAATTCCGTCATAATTTATATTTTCTTATTTACATTTTTTTTCAATTGTTGAACTTCTTTTTAATATGTAATGACTGTTGTTATTATCATTATTATTATTATTATTATTATTATTAGTATTATTAGTATTATTATTATATTATTGTTGTGTTATCATTTTTACTTTATTTTATTGTTATACACGATTATTTGTTTGATCAGATTTTTTAAAATATTTTGTATTTATTATTTAATTATTTGTTGTTTTTTATTCATACTTTGTTGGGTGGGACTATTACATTTAAACACTATTTTATTATATTTCATTTATCTCATATTTAATGTATTCAGTTTTTAAATGTCACTTTATCTTTGTCTCTCACAACAAATTCGCACCCTCAGACATGTATTTATCACCACATACTGCAACATTTATAGCCTGATGTACACTCCATTAATGGTCTTCTGTATGTGGGCTTTAAAAATAAATACATTCTGACATCCAATCCGTCTCCCTGCGGGGAAATCCTCTGTTATCCGCCACATATCTCCTGTGTAACGCTGGCTCACCTCTGGAATGAGCTTTCTAAACACATAAATACATCAACATTGTGTCGCACTAAAACACGGATGAGCCCGGAGAACTTATATTATGGCACTCTATCAGCCTCGCTCGCTTCCCCCAAGAGGACGCTGGGATTCACCCAACAGAGGAGGCACTGAGAGTGATAGCAGCCAGAAAGCCGGGCCGGGGGTAACAGGTCGTGGTGGTGGGGGGGAGATGAAGGCATGATTGATGTTTCCTGGACAATTTCACAGCCCTCGACATCCAGCAGAGAGGGAGAGAGAGCGCCGGGGAGAAGAAAAAAGACAACCGTGAACTGTGAATTTGAAAAAAATCATCCTGAAGGAAGTGATCCAGAGTCACGAGAACATGTGGAAGTGTCCGGTGACTTGACTGGAAATGAGATTTGAATGGGTAACACTGGGAGTTCCCCCAGTTTAATGAATAACATTTCCAGGTTCAGCTTCATCAGTCTGTCTCTGGAGGGCCTGTTTCAGCTCAGGTTACCATTTCTGACCTTGTGTTACACTTTCTTTCCTTTCAATTTTGTATCCGTTGGTCTCCATTCATTTCTGTACGGCGTGCATGGAGCCAGAAAATGGTGGATTACTGCCCACACTCCGGGTTCTGGAGGGAAGGAGTTCAATTATCTTGGGGTGTGAGGGTAAAATGGAGCGTGAGATCTACAGGCGTCAGCAGGACCGGGCTGTTGTTGAAGGGGGAGCCGAGCCAGAAGGCAAAGCCTCTGATATACCAGCCGAGCTCCGATCCAACCCTCACCGACGGTCATGAGCTTTGGGTAGTGACCAAAAGAATCAGATCACGGATACAAGCAGCTGAAATGAGTTTCCTCTGAGGCGTGGCTGGACTCGGCTTTAGAAATACAGTAAGATCAGACACAGCAAGAGGAGCCAGTTTAGGTGGTTTTGGGCAACTGCTCTGGATCCTCCCGGGTGTCTTTTTCTGGGCATGTTTTTGCTTCCGATGTTTGACTGCAGGCTACACTTTCACAAATAAAAAACAATTAGCAGACTCCTTCATTTTCCCTGAATCATTTTTCACTAAAGATTTGTAAATGCTTTAATCTTTAATTATAATTCTTACAGTCCACATGCTGGATTTTTCAAAATATACTACAGAACGTTCGCTGGCTAAATCTTTCAAGTTGGAGCATTTCCTTGCAAAGGCGTTATTTTAGATCACACTACCTTGCTCGGCATGACCCGCCCCACTCTGCCTCTGATTGGCTAACATGCTGCCCATTGAGTGATGCGAACTCTGTAGCTAAAACGGAGCGTTCAAGACACAGTGTGAAAAGGGATGCTGCAGCAATGCACCACAGCAGAAAAATGATGTGTTATTCTATCTAAGTATGTAAATCTATTCTACTAGGACCCCCAAATAAAAGTATGAACCTGAAAATTAGCATATTGTGACCTCATTAATATTTAGAGCAACTTACTTAGATGTTTGCTCATGAGACAAGGTGGAAATGTGATGGAGAGGACGCTTTAAGCTGCTCTACTTTCTATTTTTACAGAAACATTTGGTGAAATGTGAAAGGGACCATGAACCCACAGAAGTGAGTCACCCGGCTGTGTGGATCTCCTCAGCTGGAGGACCATTTATCGTCTTTCAGCTCATTCAAATGCTTCCAACTTTGACGTTCTGGTTCAGTTTCACTGCTGTCATCAACCTCCAGCAGCAGAGGCAACACTCCCGATAGACAGACTGTGCACTACCTGCCTCGCACCAACGGCAAACACACAGAGTTAGCAAACTAGCTGAACATAATAGGGCATTTAGCAGAGCCAGATATTTCCCTCAGGAGCTGGTGAAGATCAAAACAGAACAAAAAAGGAAGCGAATACATTAATCAGACGCACAGAAACACGACTCCAAATGAATACCAATGTGCCTCGGCGTCTGCTGCTCCTGTAAATGGCCGACTGTTTGCTAACGAGGTCTTTAAAGTTTGTTTAGCTGACAACAAGTGCCCAAAAAGAAATCAATTAATGTGGCTTTATGTGAGCATCTTTTCTAATTTCTCATTCTCTCAAGTTCCTGGCTCCTCCAGGAAAAAAATCAACAGGTAGACCGATGCGTTTGCTCATTTGACATCACGCCGTCCTAATTTCATTTTCCAATAATGACAGAGAGCTAATGGAGATGAGGAGAAGCAGACAAGATGGAGAAGATGAAGATGTCTATCGTGCAAAAAAGGAGAATCAAATTCTCTCTTTTCCACCAACTGTTAACTGAATTTCTTTGAGTTTTTAACTCCTGGTCAAAAACAAACAGATAGCAGACGCCGCCCTCGGCTCTGAACCTCTGATTTTAAACTATTCTCTGATGCTTTATTGAAAGAAAAGATCTCTGATATGATGTGTAGATTTTTATGCACGCTCACATCGACTCCGTCTGACTCATACATTCAAACCAAATTTTTTACGGAGCAAAATGCAGGTCAGCCCGATAGAGAGATGCTGCCACCCCCCTAATGATGCATTCATGGGCGCGATACGTGCCAAAAAACAAACTGTATTTGGACGACAGTAGCAGGCAGCCCCTGGGGCATCAAGATGGATTGTGGGTACTGATGAGATTGAGTACAGTGTTGGGAGTGTGGGAAAAAATGCGCCGAAGCGAAGCCCGAGGATTATCTACTTTCTGAATGTGCGGAAGCAGGGCCGGTATCATGGCGCTGCCTCGTGTAGGTGTGCATTAGCATAGGTGAACGGGTTCTTGGCTGAATAAACTTGGCTTTGTGTGACACGCATGAATACCTACCTCTGCACTTTAATGGCGGCTGCACTCGCAGGATTTTTTTTTTTTCTGTCGGTGTTATGAAAAGATGATAATGATTATGAGAGTGCTTTGTGGAAACCTGTCACTGCATCCAACAAAAGCAGAGCAGATACTGTAAGTTACACGAGCCGCCTTAGTTACACATGGGTGCAGCAGCAGCAGCGGCGAGGTGAGTGACAATGAAGCATTGTTCAGGACTTCTGCTCTTCTGTCTTTGTTGAGATGAGTTTAAGGAAGTTTTCTGCCAGAAAACGGCGGATTGCTTCCATTGATCCGGGCTGATCATGTGAGCTGTAGCCCAAAAACGAAGCTCAAGCATATCAAGGTGTGACGGTAAAATGGAGCGTGAGATCTACTGGTGTCAGCAGTAGACTGGATGTTGTATCAAAGCGTTCGATTGACCAGTCAAACTACGTTCCACCCCTCAGCGATGGTCATGAGCTTTGGACAGCGATCAAATGAATGAGATCTCAAGCAGCCGGAATGAAGTCGGTTGGGCTCTGACTTAGATGCGGCTGCTCAGACCCCCACAGGGAGCTGCGAGAGCTAATGCTGCTTCCTGTTGGAGGGAGCCATGTTGAGGGAGTTTGGATGCATCCTCGTGGATACAGACCCTGGTGTAGACCCAGAACACACGAGAGAGATTATGTATCTGGACCATCCACCTTATTCCTAGCCCCCATGATACATCGTGAGAATCACGGCTGCGACTTCCATTGCTTCCAGTGTCTTAAACAGGAATATTTTCCATGCTAACAGGACGCTAATGCCTCTAAATCCTCGAAAGTGCTGTCGGAGCATCAGTTATCAATTATGATGCTTTGCTAATCACCAATAAACAATTCTCCAATAACCCTCCCAGGAGTCTGTGAGCAATTTTTAAGGCATACTGATATCAACATATATCAATTTTAGAGACTTTTAACGTCAATACGTCGTCATTTCCTTTATATTTTGTTGTTAAAGCCTCAATTTACCTTCGCAAATTTCCCAACTAAGCTCAAATTCGCTCTACTGAGTGCCATCCTAGTTCAAAGGAGGTTGAAGGGTTACGTTGGAAGCTTAAAGATTCATTTGAATCCTGAGTATCCAGAGTTGATTTACATTTATAGCTCAGCGTTGAGCTTGTAGTATTATACATGATCCGGCCATATTGTGCTTTAATTAGACCGACCGCATTAAACGTAATTACACCTTACACCAAGCGACAATGGGAAGGTCTGCCTTGATTCACGACTGAAAATGGAACTAATCCATACAGACGCTGTACATACGTCATTTCATTCACTGTTGCAGAGAGCGAGGATCGCTGAGAGCAGGAGGAGATGGAAAAACTAGAGGAAATGAGGAAGGAGAGGAGTACTCGTCAAGATGAATCAGAAGCTGAAGAGGGTAAAAAACACTTGTGGTCTTCCAGAAATATCCACGGCGAAGTCATCGCCCATAATGCAAAACAACAGAAATGTTGTTAAATTTGATTAGGGTTGATTTCGGGATCAGAAAAGAGATGAAATATTCATGCATCCGTGCTGTTTTTCCTCTTCCACAGGTGCAGCAAAACAAGCAGGCACAAGCGCCAGCGAAAGGTTCAGACACCTGTTGTTCGCCCGTTCTGCACGTCAGCAGTGTGCCGTTTCTTTTTTTTATGCATCAGGATTTGTGGGAACGAGCTGTGATGCAACCTGCCGACAGCCCGCTGTGCCTCGGCTTGTCCGTCACGCAGGCCGAGAGACTACAAGATGACGCAAAGCAGGTTCAACCAGCCGGGTGGCATAGCTGAGGAAAAATAAGAAACCGCAGAGTGTTTAATCATTTGTTATCGCGTGATGACATGTTGAGCTACAGGTGCTCACACTGTCTAAACAGAGGAGCAAAGCTTGGTAACAAACTGAAGGATCTGTGGGAAAATAACTGTTCCCCATGATTAATAATTCTTCTCAATCAATGGTTCAGTTTCACTTTCAACTTGAGTCCTGGGAGCTGGTTTTTAGGGCCCAGTGGGGGAGGAGCGGCACTCACAGGCTCCTGCTGTCTATTGATTTCATAATCCTCGTTCTCTCCATCACGACTTCTCCTTCTTTCTTCATTCACAATACAGAATGCTTGGACCTGATCGATAACGTGCCGAGATTATCCATTTATCACCTCCAGAGCTCCGTCCACACACGTCGGCACATAATGTTGAGTGTCAGATACTCTTGTGCCTGGTTTTCTTCAACCATACGTTCACAACAAGAAGAGGGATTTAACAGATACATTAAAGCTTTCAAGCGTCATGATGGTGACTTCTATTTTCTTTTTCTCTCTTGTCGCGATGCTGGGTTTGTCCTCTGGTTAGGTTTAAGGACTTAAAAACATTGGCTGGTGGAGGTTATGACATTGGTTACATTGGTTTGGCTTAAAATATCTGCTTTGGGATGGAAATGTCTAAAGGTCTCCTTAAAAACATCTGCTTCTGTTGCCACAAACATGGCTGTAGATGGCAGTTATTGGCAAAAATATGCAGTTTTGGTCTCGACAAACACAGCTGGACACGGCCTTTTCCTGTGAAAAACATCTGGTTTTGGTAGCAATAAACACGGCTGGAGACGTACCGAGATCTCCTTAAAAAACCTGGTTCTGTTGCTACAACAACAGGTGGGCATGGCACAGTTTCCAATGAAAAATATCTGGTTCTGGTCTCCACGAACCCAGCTGGAAATGTCGCGAGGTCTTCTTAAAAACACCCAGTTTTGGTCGCCACTAACATGGCTGGAAAATGTCCTGAGGTCTCCTTAAAGAGCCCGGTTTTGTCACCACACACAGCTCTAGATAACCCGACTTCCCGAGAAAACACACGGTTGCAATCATCACTAACAAGTCTGGAAAACTGATTAAAAAACATCCAGTTTTGTTTGCAACAAACACGACTGGAATGCCCTTATCCGGTGGTGTCACGCTTACAAGTGTTGCAACACTGTGGTGCCTCCTGACGCATCTGTGGTTTGCAGAAATATTAACAGCTAAAAACAGCTCAGGATGTAATGTTAGCAATGTGTGTAATCCCCTTCAGGTCACCCACGACCATCCCTCTCTCTGAAATCAGGAAACCCTGGTAGTCAAACCAATCTCCCACACAAAGCTGCCAAATTTAACTGCACGCCTTCAAGACTCCACGATTTAGCTGCCACACTCTATTGTTTTCTAACTAATAAAAGCTGTCCTGATTAAGAAGGATGACAGCAATTAGTGGCTAGGACAAGAGTTTAGGCTGAGATGGCGTCTAATTTAACAATCTCGGCATCAGAAACTGGCAAAGGTTTGGTGAGAAAAGTCACCCAAGGCAGCTGTGAGAGCAGCAAACCCTGCACTGATTGCACAGAGCCAAACTTCCCCTTGTTGCTTTCTTTTTCAATGTCTATCTCGCGGTCGTTACGAAATGCTCCGCGTCGGTGGGAGGACGTGTTCCTGCCCACACAATAGCGGCGAACGAAATTGCTACATCTTAGTATGAGTCAAACTGTGAGCGGCTCAGGATGTCAAGACTGCTGAAGTGGGACTGTGTCACTGTCCCCGTTTCTCAATGAGCAGTCACTGAGAACCAGCGAAAAAGCAACTGTGGGCTTTAAAAGCACAAAAAAAGAAAAAAAAGAAACAAGTGGCGTTCCTTTTGTTATTGTTGGTTTTATGTGTGAGTGGGCGTTCGCTCCTGTCAGGACGGGATTAAGTGGTAGAGACGGCAAACAAAAGGAGAGCAGGGGAGGGAGGGAGTGCTCCAGTCCAAGTTTAGCAGAGTGTGGGTCCTCGTCACGAAGGGTATTCCCTCAAACTGCATTACCCAGCATGCTCAGCACTTCCTTATCACTGGCCTGTTCTGTGTCGCCGTGGCACCAGATGGTTCTCCCCAGAGCAAGGAGCCTAATTTCCCCATCGCCACCTGGGAACAGCCGGAAACTGATCCCGCAGTCGGCCCTCATTAATTAAAGGCTGTAATGGCATGCAGGAGGAGCTGTCCGTCCTGTCAGGGTGAAACACGTAACACTGAAACCCCGCAGCTAAGGACAAAGCCACTGACAGGCCACTAGATCACCGACTGTACCGCGGGGAAGCCATCCCAAGTATCTACAGGCTCCCAGAGAAGAAAAAGGAAGGAGAACTCTGTGACCTGTAACACATCCAAACACAAGCTCCTTGGTTTGTAACGCTCAACACCGCATCAAAAACTCAAACAGGATTTTGCCAACTGCTTCAAGCAACCGGTTCAGGTACGTGGACGACACCTGGGTCAAAATCAGAGAGAGGGGAGTGGAATCGTTCACTGAACATATAAATGCTGCGGACAAAAACATCAAGTTCACGCACAGAAGCCTCAGCACACATTTGTTTCAGTCCAAATAACCGATACGTTTTTTATTTTGTTCTTCTGATTTCCTGCTGTTATCTCCCACAAATTCCTCCACCCTCAATATTCCTGGAATGTTTAACCCGGTTCACGCCTCAAACTGTCCGCTGAACAAATATCCTTGTGTTTCACTTTCCACAGAAAGCCTGTAGACTAGTTTTTCCTGTGTATTACTGATTCCAGAGAGCGGGGCCTTATCACTGCTGGCTGCTCTTGAACGCAGCACAAGAGTCAAACTGTAGAAAAGTCATACTTGATGATAACAGTGCGCAATCCCATTCATTCAAATGGCTGCTTTCAGACTGTCAGCTTCAAGAGGAGGCTCGCTGCATACGGTATTCAGAGGCCGTTCTTAGTACGTAACTCACAACCACTACACAAGTATTACGCAACAAATGAAGCGCTCACAGTCGGCTTCTGGATACGACTGTCTGGAGGAGGAGCTCTGTCTCTGTCCACCAGCTGGAACACATCACGTGTGAGGTGATTTTTTATGAAATCATCCAAGCGCTAACATCTTAATCTCTCTCTGATCCTTTAAAACCAACTTACTGCAGCTCCTCCACACTCCAATCACAGCCAAATTAAAATCAACAAAAAGTGTTATTGCTCTGCGGATGAATCGCTTTTCAATCACGAGTCAATGTGAGAATTACAGATAAAACACATGAAGGGAAAAGTGAATTTCTGTGAGAAAAAACAACAACTTGTTGACTCCTGTAGAGCCTTTAATCACTCCTGCTTTAACACGGGGAGCAGACTAGTTCGAGCCAAGTAATCATGTCATAGTTGTTAGTAATCTGTGCTTATCGTCGGCTAACTACCGGCGTTCACATTGAGCAAAAATGTAACCCGACCAACACGCAGCCCCGCAGGAAAGCGTTAAAAAAACAAGCTGAGGTCAACTGAAGACACTCTGAACCACCGCGAGCAGAAACATAAAAGACTGTGTACACTGGCTGAAGGAGAGAGACATGAAAGACTTCCTGTCTCCTGTAGGAAGCTTTAAAACATTTACAGGAAACCTGGTGTACTGGAGAGAAGAAGAAATGTCGTTTTGCAGAACGACTGCAGCAGGAGAAGACGGGGTGAGGAGGGAGAGTGTGTGTGTCATTGTATGTTCTGTCATGTATACAGAAAAAGTCTACGCAATAAACATTGCGTTACATCAAAAAGAAGGACGTCGATTAGATTTGAGCACGTCTGAGGTTGCAGAGCGCTGAAGTCACAGGACTATCTGTCACGTTGCATTTTTTAAAAGTCTGGTCATTAACCACCATTAATCATGAGCCGTTAGGTGGCCGCCCTCCTTTTGTCTGCTGCTGCATAAACACAACACTGAGCATGTGGGAGCTCCGCGTGACTCAGCAGGTGCTGAAATAACAGGAGTGCAAAGTGACAGCTTATGGGAATCAGTGCTAACGTTAGCAGGCTACGCTGTCTAGTTAGCTAAACGGCAGAAGTGGGTTCATTGTTGTAAAGGGACAAATGGCTTAACATGCAAAACGGTGAATACACAATGTTTAGCAACCCTCAACCTCCTCTGTCTGCAACAGACACCTTTACTCACCTACAGACACTGCAGCACTTGAAGAAGCTGGTGTGTTTACTGGGGAAACTACAGCTCACAATCCGCTGTTTGTTTTACCAACCAGACGACCACTGAAGTTAGGAAACAGCATGCTAGCTTGCTAAGTCTTATCTCATGTGTAGTGTGATTCAATCAGTTGAACAAAAAACGTGTTGGATGTATTTAACATGGAGCACCAAGACTCCATCTCGGCTTTCGTGCAGCAGTAGATGGAAGCCAATCAGAGGGAGAGTCTTGCAGGAAAAACCAGTGGAATTCCCCAGGAAGAGCTGAAATAACATGAACGACAAGTGACGTCTAGTGGGAGCGAGCGCTCGCGTTAGCAAGCCAGCTAATCCGAGAGGGTTTTTTAAACAGAGAGGTGGACTAAATAAAAATGTAAATGACAGATGAAATGCCCACTCAGGAGCACCAAAGCTTTGACGGTGCCTCCACAGATGTTTCCAACACTGTCTGCACGATAGCCACGCTTTCAATCCAGCTTTTATTTCCTCATGCAAAGAAAAACAAAACGCACACAGAGGCACTGTCATATTTCAGTTTGACTTGAAAGGAAGCGTGGAGGAAAAATGATCTGGCGGGAAGAAGTCAGCGGAGAGATAAGCGTCTGTCACTTTCATTCACTTCTGAAGTACAGTCTGCAGAGAGGCAGGTGTCAACAACCCAATCTGTGGAGCGAGCGGAGGAACCAGAGCGAGCATTCAGATGAAGGAACGAAAGAAAAGTGGGCCGATCCTGAAGTAAATCATATTTCTCTTCACATAAACAATTCAAACTGGAGTAAGTGGGAGTAAGTGAGGCGATCTGATTGATGCCTGCTGCTTTTAAAAACAGTACGTGGCGCTGGAACAATGTAAGTCATCTACCCTGTTGCATAATTCAGCAGCGCAGGGGCCGGGTAGTAATGAGTCACCAAAGCAAACTTCAATGTACCGCTGAAGTGATATGATTACATCCTAATGCATATGTGCTTTTTTTCGCAATCCGTTTAATGAGGCAGGAGGGCGCCCGCTCCGTTTTTATTTTGCCTCTTACCAAATCATCTGAGAGCTTTTTTGTTACGGTGCGTTTTCCGTTGATTCCAGTGGAACGCCGTCTCTCTGAGAGCACGAGAAGACTCAGTGTTGATGTGACAACACCGACGGTTCAGAAAGCAATCACGAAAAGTCCCAGAGAGGCGAAAAAACAATCCCTGACTCAATAAGTGGCTGTCAGAGGATGTGATTTTTTTTTCAGGCCCGACATCCTCATATCATCCGACGATGACATCAGCGTAACAGAAAAAAAACAAACATTTCACAACCGGTCAATAGCCTGAGTCATGAAGCGATGTGTGAGTTAGAAACGCGGTCAAAAAGCTTTAGTCATAGTCGGGTTTTCATGGAATTCTTCATATTGGTTGCTGTTTTGTTTTTTTTTTGTTCATTCTGCAGAATATCACAGTCGGGGTTATTTTTCTGAAGCACAAACAAGAGTCCTGTGAGCCGCAGAGCGACGCACAAAATAAAGTGTTTGTGCTGGAGGTGTGATGAAAAGCTTCGGCGCAGAGTTCAAAGCACAACCACGAGCTCGGCGCAGGGAGAGCGAACGCTGCGATAACGGAAACCCACAGCAGACGCCTAACAAGGAGGAAAACATACAGTGCAGCTGACGAGATACAATGTGGTTTTTAACTGCGTAACGCAAGAACGGAGTGATTTAAAGCTCTCAGACTACGTGTGCAACATCACGGCGGCTCAATAAGAAAGTCTCGCTTTTGATTTCAAATCGTCGCACTCTCACTTCTGCTGAGAGACGAGTGTTTTCGGCGCCGTGCGACTGGGGAACCGTGTTCTCCGTGTGGGTCCGCTGGTTCCTCGCCACGGTGATGGTTTTGGTTTCACGCCCCATGATACGGAGATATCAATCTCTGAGGTTTCTGGTGCCACCTCATGCAGCAGGAGCTGTGATTTTAATTTGTTCCACCGACTGTTTTTTTACATTTCATCCTTTGGTGTTTTTATGATTTTACAGATCCATTCTTATACATTGTATTTCACTTTCATTCCTTACGTTGACCTGATTAATCAGTCTTTACTTTGTATTCTATTGTTGTGCTTTTGAAAATGTTTTTTAAAAAGTAGCATTTCAGGGTCCACAACTAGTTTTTCACACCAGTTTCACACTAGGTGCACCAGTGCATCATTTCAAAAGTGTACCCAATAAAACAATTTCACTTATTTTCTTAACAACATGATTGAAATCGGGGGAAAAGCTGGAAATGCATGTTTTTTTCACATGCAACACACAATGGCGAAAATCTCAATACTTTACAAAATACATTTTGAAAATATAAAATGCGATGTAGCAGCCCAGTAGTAGTATTTAGATACTGTAGCATGGTATAAATATGAGGTTGTAAAGTACAATATGAAATTGAATTGGTGAAATAACCCTTTAAAACACACACACACACACACACACACACACACACACACACACACACACACACACACAAACAGTCAGTATGAAGTTCAACCCTGATTATTTTACTCATGAATCATTTAAAGTAAAGCAGAAGTGAAAGACTGAGATCTGTGATCTGAAATCAAAAGAGAAACCACGACCTGACCCGACCCGACCCCCCTCTGAGTCGTCTTGTGAGACTCGCTTATCAAGAAAAAACTCCTTTTTCAAGAAGTAGAGCACAAAAAAACAAACCTGTCACTTAAGTTTTTTAAGCTGGAGCAGCATCACAACTGATTCGCGACTCCCTCAAGGACGTAACTGTTGAGCTAAATGTGTGTACGGCTGACAGATAACATCAACCAGCGCACCGTCTCCCGACAGCCACTGTCACACAAATTGTGTCGGCATCAAAGGCGCCCGCCGAATCTTCAGGCTTTTGGGACGCGTGTCATCTCATCTCACCGTGGCATCAGCCGGATGTATTTTACCAACTCGTACTGTACAATCGGATCTTTTTTTTTTTACACCGCATCGTTGTTTCCTGTCGTTACACACAGATAACTCAAATCCCAAAAGGCGTCCTGTTGTTCTGACATAGCATGAGATCAAAGGTCAACAGATGGAGCTGAGCGTCTTTCAGCGTGATTACGGTGCGAAAAACAAAAATGGACCGAGCGGTAAAGAAACAGCCGGAGTGATTAAGATATCAAATATATATTTATGTTGCTTTCCAGAAAATAAGCTGGAAGTATGTTTTTCTCTAACGGCTAATATCTTTTTTATTGTACAATCTCAGTTTGGCAAACACACAAGAAACAGAGTCACCATTTGAGAAAATGGGTTTAACTTTGTTTTCATTGTGCAGCGAAAAGAAATAATATTCTTTGATCCAAACGGTCGTCGGAGGATTATAGAAAATCACCAGGGATTTATGTTTCAGAAAAAAAAACACTGGTGTAGAGAGAGAAACAAAATGGAGCTGAAAGAAGTGTGAATAAAATAACACGATGCTTATGGTTAAGAAGAAGTTTAACTACTTTACTCACTTGAAAACAGTTAGCAGATGTTAGCCGCTAACATGTTAGCTTGGCTGTCACTGATGGTCATTCATATTTCTTTGTACTTTCTGAATATATATTTCTTCTTTGTCTTCCTGCTGAGTAAAGTTGAGGTTGGAAAAATTACAAATAAAACACAAATGTTTACTTGGTATATGTTTATTTCTATACGTTTTCATCTAAAATGTGCATTAATTTAGATTTTTGCTTGTTTATGATGCTTAAAAACACATTTTCTCTCATTTTTTCCACACAAACATTCATTTGGACTTTTGTTTGATGAAAATTTAGATTCATAATGAATAAAATATGCAAAGGAGTGACATGTTCTTGTGCTGCGTTTATGATTTCATGAGCTAAAGACAATTTCTTATGAGGAAAATGACCTTTTGAAGTGTAAAATGTACATATTTGTCTAAATTTGTACATATTTAGTCACACAGCAGTTCATAATGTCAGATATTACTGTCAAAACAATGTTCTTTGAAGTATATTGGTCAAAAAACCGTCATCATCATCGTCATTATAGTTTGTGCATTCGTCAGTGTCTTATACATCTGGTGTCTGTGTGTTTGGTGTTCCAGTCAAAATGGAAAATGCTGACTTGCATTCAGAAGCCGTCTATCAGCACTCTTTCATCCCGATCAGCTTCACATACGTCTACGCGACGCCAAGGACGAGTGACGTCACGGGTTTCTTTGTCTCACCGTTCAGCAGTGAACCGCGACAGAGTCGGTCCACGGGTCTGAATGTCTCCAAGACGTTTTATCGCGGCCCACACAGGCCGATCGGATCAAAGGTGCCGACGTGGAACCTGCGTAACGGGTATCAAAAAAATGAATGAGAGGATTTATCATCTTTGTTCTCCGCAGCTCCCCGGTGTTCCCCGTTGCTAATTCCTAATCTTAATGACTACCAGATAAGCACAAGTGTTAATTAAAGAGAGCTGCGTAATTATATCTCTGAGGGACCTGCGCCAGTGGCCCCTCACCAACACCTCCTCCAGCTGACACTCCAGCCTGCTTTCTCTTCCCGCCCTCACAACATTAAGCATTCAGCGCTCTCGCACTCGTCTCATCATCTCATCCTGACCCACTGCTTTCACCTAGTTTCTGGAAATGGAAAAGGGGGATCCACGCTCCAATGACACAGAAGTAATAAAACACCACAACGTTTTTGGGTTTTTTTCTGGGAGGGGGGCCTCGGTCCCAAACTGCCCAGGAACGGAGTCATAGGTGTGTTCTTCCAGTGAAATTTACAGAGGAGCGGATGAAATGAAAGCCAATATTTTCACAAGCCGCAACAAGAAAACGGATGCAGCTCATAAAATCTGGGAGAAAGAAACAACTTCGCATAACTTCACACGCGCTGATTGTTGCTGGAATTGAAGCGTGCGGCGTGGTCTTATGAAATTACCATGACATAAAAAATCCATCACGACCAGCTCGCCTGCCCGGGTTGTACCAGAACGGCAGCAATCTGTCAGCTCATCTGCGAGACCACCCCAAAGGAAAGCGGAAGGGGACGGGCGGAGAATAATAACAGAACGGACGACACAAAGGGCTCTGCCAGGATCATGCGGTTATGAGTCGAGCTTATTAAAAACCACAGTGGAGGATAAACATGCAAACACGGAGCCCGCCCTCCAGCAGGAAACACAATAAAATATGGTGTGAAAGACTGAGACGGCTGAGAGTGAAGAAGGAGGGAGAGCAGACACCCTGCTGCTAATTTAATAAACCGACTGTAGCAGGCGATGCACTTCCATTATGTCGTGTCATCTGTCCTGCGGAGGACGGACCGGTTCCTCGGGGGAAGGTCAGACGTAATCAGATGCAATCAAGTCATTCGGGATCCCAAATTTAAACGCCGCCCCGGCAGGTTCTGGGAGCCGACGTCACGCTCGCCACGAGGGGAGTCGAACATACGTCAGGACGCGTCCGCCTGCGTCCGCCTGCGTGATCTTTATTTAGGCTTCCACGACACAAACAACAGACGACAAAAGGATTCCGCGGTCCTGATGTGTCGATCCAAGAAACAAACATCTTCAAACTGCTTCCTTTTCTGGAGGTTTTCTGTTAAATAGGACGGCGTTTTGGATCCTGACGAGCCGATAGCGCGTCACTTTGTTTTGACTTGAATCGAGACGAGACAATCACGCTGGAAAAAAATCAATGGGCTCTGACACCCGTCGCGCCCTTTTAAAGGCCTGTCGGCACAGCAGGCGTTTCAGTCACGCTGCTCGGCCGCCCGTCTCACATGCCTCTGATGGAGGAGATACACTTCTGTGGTAATCAATACAGCCGTCCACGCAGGCTGATGAATGGCTCACGTTTCACTGGAGCTCGAGCTGCAACCCAAAGCACATCTCTAGTGTATTTTCTAAGGTTTCCCATGCGTTACGACAGTGACATTGTATAGATTAAGAGTAAAGTCATTGCAGAAGACGAAGGCTCAATCTCATTTCCAATCTTTACTCCTACTCCTCGTTTTTCAAGTCACGAGGGCTGGATGGGTTGAAATCTGTCCCCCTGTGAAATGGCCCAACCCTTCAAAACCCTCAACATCAGCTGTCGTCGATGCCATGTGACGTTTATCTGATGGATACAGATGAACAGTTCACGCTATCAATCGAGTCAACAAATAAGAAGCATCACTGCTTCATTACCTGCTTTATAGGTGAATATTAGCAACCCCTGCTCTTACCCTGCATTAGAGGAGCGGCACTAAGTTCAATTTGATTCCTCTGTTACATTTCAGGTGTCGTACTCCATCATAAGTTGGGAATGCAACTTTGAAAGACATTGAAACGCGAGACTGTCGTGCACAAATCAGTATCAACAACGTAACTTAGCGAGTTAGCTACTAGCCCTCTATCACAACAAGAATCAGGACACAACGTGTGAGTGAAAGATTCGAAACCAAGACCTTCCTCCTCAGACAAGCTAAAGCATCTGTTGTTGGCTCAAATCAAAAACACAACCCCTTCTTTTTCATGAAAATCAAAGGCTAAAGTAGCGCAGCATTGTTATAGTGCTGCGAAACCTCGTACCAAGAAAGTCAGGGTTCACAAAGTGTGTGACTATGACAGATTACAGTTTTAGTCCTGCATTTTTTAATAAAAGGTACAATTTTAGATAAAATCATTCCAAAAATTAACTAAAAGTAGCAAATGAATGTGAAAGACTGAGAGTTTTGACCTTATATGAAACACCTCTAGGCCTTTGTATTGTGCTGTGGAGGTGCCTCCTGAAGTTAGCATGCTAACTAGCTGCACAGCTAACTGGGCTAACTGCAGTTACCCAAATGTTTGTTTGTTTGGAGTATGAATTGTACCTTAAAATAAGTCGACCAGACGTCAACCACAGCGGTGGGAAATCAGTTAACACCCACATGAATCTGTGAATGAATGAATTTGGGCGGGAAAAAGAAAAACGGTCTTCGTTCCAAAGGGCGTCAGATCAGAAAACATTCATGTGAGTCACTGAAACTCTCCTCCCTTAAACGGCCTTTTAACTCCACCTGTAAGCAGTTAACCACGGAGGTGTCGCTGGTTTCACAATGAGTGTTGAGAGATTACAAGACGCACCTGCACAATTCAAAACGTCCTCTATTGTAGACCGGTGAGAAATAATCAGAATGTACAGGTCGGACATCGGCGTCGAAAACAAAGCGAGGGAAGAAAAGGCTCCGTTCAGCTCAGCTCGTTAGTCTGTGCAGAGAGGCTGTCACGTCCGGTCAGTGGGAGTGCACAGCAACATGGATTTAGTCATTATGTGCCGCTGCTTTTTGTTCTGCAGGTGAAATTTTGACCACATTTCTTACAAAGAAGAAACTCTCCCTACACGTTCTCATTACTGTTCCTGGTTGGCAAAAGGCTCCAGAAACCAAACAAGAACCGAGAGGACGAAGGAAACGACAGACACACGAGTGTTGCTGATTAATGTGTCGGCGATTCTGCAGGTCTGACTATTCAATCCTTCTTCTTCTCAAAAAGAAAATTGTGGGTTTTCTGCCTTCCCTAACTGTCACAGAATGACATCACGCTGTTTTTTTTTGTTTTTTTTGTGCGAGTGCAAATTGCAGCCTCCTCTGCACCATCAGGAAATGATGCGTTCCACGGGGTGGGAGTGGAGGGGGATGAGCGCTCGGCTCTGCACGCCGTCTACAGAGAAACTACCTGTTTCTCTGCTGCAGTTTTCCAGGCAGAGCAAATATCAGCGTCACACGGAGAGAGAGAGGTTTGAGAGGACGGACGAGGGGATTAAAGGGTGAAGGAGGAAAATGTCCGTTTAAAGCTGCAACAAATAGTCGATAAATCGTCCGCTCGGTTGGCGGAAAATGAATCAACAACTGTTGTGATAATCAGTTTATCGTTTCAGATGCATTTTTCTGGTTCTGGCGTGTGAAACTGCTCCTCACGTGATTGTAGGTTGAAAGTTTTTTTTGTTATGAGCTGCTGGTCCGACAGAGGAAGACACAAGGAGGACACGATCAGCATTTTTCTCGATATTAGTAAGACTCTTCACACTTCGTCATCATCGTTTCGGAGGTGGCGTTTTCATGCACAAGGTAACATCTTTGTGTTGTGCAACCAGCAGCACAAACTGGAAGATGTTCAGTTCGTGATGATGTAAGAGGAGGACGTGCAGCAAATATTCACATCTGACGAGCTCGAGTCAACAGAATGTTGACTTCTGTACCCGCCTGATGTTTTCACCCGTGTGCTTTTGTTGAGGTTGGTTTGTGAGCAGGATGACACAAAAACTACTGAACAGATTTCCACCAAACTCAGATGGAGGACGGGTCTCGACCCAGAATGGACCCCATTAACTTTTAGCGTGGATTCAGATAAAGGGACAGACCCAGGAATTTATTTCTTTAATATCATGAAAAAAGCTGTTTTCATGACATTTTCATTCATTTCTCAGATGAAAGACCTCTGGCCTACTGAGGTGGCTGTTATTGAAAGGGGACTGTTGGGACTTGGCGGAGGTATACGCTCTACTGAGTGCTACTCTACTTGTAGATAGAATAAATGTCAGGGGTCTCTGGGAAACTGTGATTTTCACAATATTTTTGGACCCTTTACAGTCAGAACTGGGCTGCAGGGATCATTGTTGAGTGAAAAATGTCAGCCGTGGTTCTGGTGAAGTTGTTTTCCAGCTCAAGGTAACATCTTTGTGTTGTGTGACCAACAGTCCAAACTGAAGGAAAGTCAGTTTATGATGATGTGAGGAAAATATTCACATCCGAGATGTTTCAAAAAACATTTTTTTGCTTCCTCCGCTAGAGATTGTGTTTCCACCCGGGTACGTTTGTTGGTTTGTGAGCAGAATGACACAAAAACTACTGAACAGATTTCCACAAAACTGTGCTGGAGGACGGGTCTCGACCCAGAATGGAGCCCTTTAACTTTTGATTTGGATCTGAAAGAAAAGGAATTTGTTATCACTCGTTTTAACATTACAACTGGAGGGTTTTCAGTTTCTGAGGAATACAGCAAATATTCACATCTGAGATGCTTTTGTCAACAAAATTTGCTTGAAATTTGACTTATGACCATGTAAGTCATGAATTGATGGACTAGTTGTTTGTTTACAAGAGACTAAAGGCTCTGGGTCATAGAAAATAACCTGTTGCATGAGATTTCAATGAATTTCCTTGCATCAGTTTATCTTCATAATGCTTCTTGTTGCTATCGTCAACAAACAACACGTTTTTCTCAATAGTTTTTGACATTTTACAGACCGAATGATGGTTAATTTCTCAATCCAATGATATTTCAGTTTGTGATGATGTAAGAGGAGAAAAAGCTGCAAATAGTCACACCAGAGAAGCTTGAAACATCAGAATGTCCATCTAAATTAATCAATTAGTCGACTAATTACAAAAAGAGCCTGTTTTGAGAGGGAAATCTGGATTAATGACACAATCTTCTATCTCAGAGCTTCTGGAACAATCTTTCCAAGTTGCACCAAATTCCTCTCAGCATCTTTGTTGTTCACCTCCACTAACTTTCCAGCTGCGAGGAAAACAATCGCGCCGCAGCAAATTAGCTGCACTATGATATTTTCAGACTTCAGTTGGCCCTCGTTTTTTATAAAGACATAACATTTCGAGTCCCTTCTGCTTTGTAGTCGGAGCCAACTCATTCAGGGCTTTTGGATAAGAGAGGGCCTGCCCACACTGACAGCTTACACCTTCTGGAGTGAGACGGTAATAGCTTTGCCAACCAGGCCAGCAAACACACGATATAAACACAAACCCTGCTCTCCCGCACGTCACGACTCACCACTCACACATAAACACTCGTTAGCAGCCACATTCTTCACGTGGGAACACAATCGCTGCAGGAAAACAGGAGCTGTTTGATGTCGTTCAGGACTAAATACCTGTTCGGACTCAAGTCTCTGCACGGCTTTGAAACTGAGAGCGTTCCGGTGTCAGAGGTCTGAGCCCAGTGATCAATATTAAGCAGTCAGGAGGCACTAACTCAAGAAACAAACATCCAAAAACATCATTTACAAGTCAAAATGAGTCATTTTATAAAGAAATTGTAACACAATTTTGATTTTTATCTTAGTCTCTGCTTTTTATCTCATAATTTTTACCTTTTAACTCATAAATATTCATTTTTGTCTAATTATTTTTTACTTTCTATTTCAGAATTTAGACTTTTGTCTGATAATTTACATTTTTTAACTTAAAATTATGACTTTTTTTCTAATAATTATGACTTTTGTCTCATAATAATGACTTTTTATATAATAATGTTGCCATGTTGTCTTAAATTCTGACTTTCTATCCAATCATTTTGACTTATTAACTCATAATTTTGATTTATTATCTCATATTTGAAACTATTCAGCTCATATTTGTGATTTTTAATCTCCGATATTGACTTTGATCCCATGGTATATATATTCATTTGACGTTTTACATCCTAATTTTAGCTTTTTATCTCAGACTTTCACTTTTTATCATAAATGATGCATTTTCATCTAATTATTTAAGACATTTAATTTCATAATTCTGACTTTTGTCCCATAATTATGACATTCAGTCAGATTTTTTTCATCAAGCTTATTTCTCATCTTGTTTTTTTTTTTGTATCTCTTGCTGTCAGAAATGGGCCTCCATAAAAAAGCCCCCCGCTGTGACAGTGAACTGAGAGGTGACACAGATGTACTCAGCACATTTTTGCAGTCACGCGAGTTAGATGAGCTTCATTACACAGTTTAAATGTGTGTCAGTGTTCAGATTCTCACTGTGCGCTCTGACAAAAGAAGCGTCTCAGGTTCAAAACCGTGAAGAAAACGAGAAACTCTGGACATGAAGGTGCATGTTTGTGCTTGAAGCAGCCACCTGTTCCTGGATAAATCTGTTACCGTGTGGAATGAAGGTGGTTCTCTGCTGGTTTCAGGGGGAAACTGGATGTGATATGTGACCACTCAATCACTGATTTCTCTCTGTCGTGTCTTACCGCTTGAATTCTTCCCGCAGATGAGGTGCTGGTAGTGCTGCAGCAGCCCCCACACCTCCGAGTCGTTGTTGATGGCTTGCTCCAGTGACTCCAGCGTAAACTTGGGGATCCCGTTGTCCCTCTCCACCAGCGCGCTGCGCAGGACGCGGCTGAACACCTCTCTGAACAGGCTCTCCATGCACGCGGTGAGGTATATGGCAGCGTGCTCGTGGATCCTGAGCGCCACCCGGCTATCCACCATCCACCTGAAGAACTTCCCCACGGAGAACACCAGCCCGCAGCGCTCCGACTTGCCGCGGCTGAACTTGTCCCCGGTGCTCATGTTGTACAGGGACAGGGCGCTGAGGGCCGCCGTGATGCAGTTGACGGAGATGGTCCACGAGAGCACCACCTTGATGGCGCTCTGGATCTCGTGCTTGGTGCACTTGGCGTAGCGCAGGCTGAGCCGCTGCGCCTCCCGGGCCACCCTCACCAGCGCGCGGCTGATGAGAGCGGACAGCCGCGCCAGGACCTCCGGCGGCGGGTTGCCCACCATCAGCTCCTCGTCTTTCCTCAGTGCGCACTCCACCTCGCCGAGGCTCCATGGCACGTCCTCCAGCTCGGGCAGCTTGGCGCACTGACCCGAGCACTCCAGTATCTCCGTGTCCTCCGCCAGGACGGTGTTGACGGTGTCCAAACTGTTCTGTCGGCTGTGCATGGATTCGGTCAGATGCCAGCAGTTGCCCCCATGCGAGACGGACTGATGCGTGTCGGAGCAGCACAGCGACACGCTGGACGACCTGACCGAGTCCGCGGCTCCACCATAACCAGAATCAAGCGTTAAATCCTCCAGCGTCCTCACGACTGTCTTACCCTTGCCTGCCATAACTGCACCGCATACTGTTGGGTATGCTTGGTCTCCCAGTTAAATGCCACAAACTCGTCTCCTCCTTTGTCCCCCGAGCGCGTAATTGTATTCCCCCGCGTAAAGAGTGAAAACGACGCAAATTGAGCCTCTACTTTCCTTCCTCTGCGCGCCTGGATGTCTCCGATATCCTCCCGAACACAACTTCAGACGCGTAACCCGAGAGCGCACAGACACTCCGCGCTCACGCTGCAACAAGCGCAGCACGGGCAGGACTCGGAGAGGAGAGGAGGCGGAGCCAGCAGCCCCGCGGACAGCCAGCAGCCAATCAGCGTCCGCCTCAGCTGTGAGTGACACACGCAACCTGGCTGCTGCTCTCCACCTGGTGCGGCTGGAACAGCGCTGCAGAACCACAGGCGCGGAACCACGTAAGGCCCAATGAAGTGAAGGAATGAGACACAAGCAGCAGATTCATCTGGTATTCAGAAACTACAGGCCATCACACTGTTTACTCTGCTTTATTTATTATTTACAGACCGTCTCTTTGTATGGAAGCCCGGGGAAGAAGAGGAATAATCAATCATTAATCAATAATCAATCATAAAAAAATAACAATAATCTAATTTTAAATCCCCAAATATGAGGGGGAAAGGTTTATTTTTGTGTCGTAACATTGACTTTTTATATTATGACATTTCTATCTAATTATTTTCACTTTATAGCTAATATTTATGACTTTGTATTTGATATTTATCACTTTTAATCTCATAATAATGACTTTTATATTTCACTATTTCGATTTTTATCTAATAATTCTGACTTTTAACCTCATAATGATTCATTTTTTATCATTATGTGGTCGTCTTAGCTCACAATTTCAGCTACTTCACACATAAATAGAACTATTCATCTCGTAATTGTGACTTTTTACCTTGAATTATTATTTTTTTTCGAATAATCTGTAATATAATTCGTAATATCATTTTATGATCTCGTAATTGAACTTTTATCTCCTAGTTTATGACTTTTTATATCAAAATTTAAGATTCTATGTCTGAATTATGTCTTTTTATCTCATAATTTCAATGAGAGATAAAGGTACACAATTATTTTGTACCTAATAATTTTGCGTTTTTATTTAGTATTTCTGATTTTTGCCTCACAATTAGGAATTTTATTCTTAGAATTAAGATTTATTATCTCATAATTTAAACTTTATCTCATATTTATGACTTTTATATCATAATTTCAATTTTGTACCTAATAATTATGACTTTTTATTTAGTATTTCAGGTTTTTGTGTCATAATCTTGACTTTTAATCTCACAACTTTTACTTTTCTATCTCTAATTCTGACTTTTTGTATCCATCAAGCTTTATTTTTCTTTAGCTGTCAGAAAGGAGCTTCCATAGCAAACAGCCCACGCTGTGACAGACCTGAGAGGAGTCGCTGACGTACACAGCACAGCTTTCTTCTTCTTTCTTCTCAGTAACTTCAGGTCAGGCGGTTGTTTAATCTCCTTTCATTTCCATCCGCGCGTCTCACCACATAATCGCAGCAGTTCTGCGTCTGCAGGAGACGCTCGCTGTGCAGTTTATCTCCACAATTAGGATGAGAGACACACATTTTAACCAGCACATTGTCAGGTGCCTTCATGACTCTCCATCTCCCACATGATGATGATTTGACTTCAATCACTGTGTGTTGATAGTTACAGAAGTGTCTGAAGGAACCTCTGCAGAGATGACAGCGTCCTGCAGAGAGAAGCTGCTGTGTGTCGTCATGCTCGTCTAGTGTGAAGTGAAAGTGAGTCTGCAGCTTTTCTCCCAGGAACACCATCAGCTTTAACCTCCCTATAAATATTTCACCGTCCAAAGCTTCTTTTTTTCTCTCTCTCTGAGATTTAGAGATGCTTCAGACGGGACCTGCAGTCCTGCGTCAAGGTTTAGCATCGCTTCATCGTGAGGTCACCGGATGATTTATCCATCACAACACAACATTTCTGTCGGGTCCACGATAACAAAGATTGAGCGAGTCGGATTCTGAAGAGCATGCTGAGAGGGGAACAGTTGGTGGAACGATGATTCATCCGTTCTGCCGGGGCTTCTCCTTGTACGTCTGAGCTGGACCGACCATCTGTCCACGCTGCTGCTCGCCATGCCACAGGCCCTTTTCATATTCTTAGCATGACACGGCAGTCACCACGCCAGAACTGGAGAAAAAAAAACTCACTACACTGGAATATTTGTGTTTTCTTTTGTGACGCCCACCCAACTCTCGCAGAGTGACTGACAGGGAGAAGTGTAAAAAACAACTCATGTCGGTATCTTAGCTTCATTGTTTGGCTGACAAATGATAAACAAAAGCGGCAGCATGCTGCATGATGGATCTCAAAGCCAAGACCCTCCGCATGGAAACACATGGAGCCTCTGAATGCTGTTGGATGTGGAACTTTTCTGGCTAAGGCGGACGTGTTTGTGAAGATTTTTTTCTTCTTCTATTGACTGAATTTTGAATCGTTTGACTGTCAACATAAGGGATGAGACGGAAATACTCTAATAGCTCCGCAGAGAAAATTAAGGAATATTTAAAGGTCCTGCGATCGGAAAAAGTACAATTTAATTCCTAGAGAGATGCACGCAGGTCGTGCTGAGAAAATGTGCCTTCGAAAAAAGGGCAACTCCAAACGAGGAAACATGCCTGCTCAGGCCTGTGAGAGCTGACCAATCAGAGCACATAGTGGGGTTCTTAAAGGGACGGCGCATTTCGGACAAAGGTGCAGTCAAAGACAAGATTAGAAAATGTGATTCTTGGACATTAAAGGTGCAATATGTAATTATTATAGAATGTGAAGATGTTTCTAAAGTCTGCACACTGCACCTTTAAAGCCCTATCACCCAGCCCTGTGTTTGTGATTAAATGACAATAATCCATGTTGCCTAAAGAGCCTCTGCCTCAGCTGATGTCATCATCAGCACATCCCCTCCTCTCCACCAGTGACACTAACTGACTTCATCTCCAGCAGGATGCCACGAGCTCTTGATGCAATGCAGCATATCTTGCTGACTAACTAAGGTGAGAGCGGCGGAGGTGGGCAGCTGTCAGCTGCTTCTCTACATGCTCTGTGGTCCTCCAGAGCTTGTCCTCACGTATTAAGCGTTGGTTGCCTGGTAACAGCAAAATGAACATGATTTCTCCACGGCGAGATGTTCGTGTTTGGCCAGCAGTGTGTGTGTGTGTCATGTAAACGTGCTGCCTTGGTCATGCAGTCATGTTTTTATAATTGGCGACACATTCAATCTTGTGTTTTTCTTTAGATTCCTCTGTGTCTGTTGTGCTTTATGTAATTATATCTGAGTATATTGCTTTACACCATGTCAGCTGTATATATAATGTAAAGCTTTTTCTTTGGCTTGTTTAAAAAACATTAATAAACGACTGTATGTTATTTTATTGTTCAAAAAATGCTCTTCTTCTTCTAAACCTTGACTTTAACAGAAATAAGTAGCCTATTATTAATTGTTACAATATTACACATCAACATTAATAATAAGATGCATGTGTTGATTATCATAAAACAGAGATTCTGTGGAAATGTTGGTCCTTTAAGTGAAAAGAACCAAAGAGAAATGTGGTTCACATCCGCTACAGACTGATTATAATCACATGTAGGAGAAAGTTCTGATCAGACAGGTAGGGAGCTCTAGTGTTGTGATGTCATACTGCCCCTCAGTGGACAGAATGCAGCACTGCAGCGCCTCCACAGGCCGCTGGCTGCAGTTTGCATCTTGCATAATTACAAAGCATTTTTATGTAAGAGAATTCTGTGACGCATTTACACATTGCGTCATATATCAAGGCAAATCACATAAAAATAATGATTCTACAATAGCAGTTATGACAATGTTTATATTATATTAACATTATTCTAATAATAACCTAATTTTTATAGCACGTTCAAGTCATGCACATATACAACATAACAATGACAGTCACAAGAAATGTTGCAGTTGCAATGATAAGTATACAGACAAAATAATGATATATATTCAAATTTATGTTGTTCATACTTACAGTATTATGACAATATGTATATGCTTCGTGGTCAATACAATACACACTAACACATATATCACTCCTACTGCTCATAATAACATGAGCATGAAGTAAATGCTAGTGATGCACAAAATGATCTGCACATAGCTACACACAAATCGACGATAAGATAAAAAGGACAACTCTTACAGCTTTTCTATTCTATAAGTTATTCTATAAGTTATTGCAGTGTGAAAGTGTGTGTGTGTGAAAATAAAAGGCAGTGGCAAACGTGTGGCAAAACTATTTTAATGTGTGCAGATAGATTAAACAATCTAAAAAAAGGAAACATACAGTTGTTGTTGTTGAAATGAATAAGGTTGATGTAATCTTGTGCTTTAGTCAAGATAAGATGGGAAATAAAAAGTTTTATATTAGCCTTTAATATAAGAAAGAATGGTCAGAATCCAAGCAAAGTTCCTGCACTTTATGAACAATATAGCACCACCTCACTGAATGTACAACTCTAACTTCATCACTGTAAAATGTAAATGTACTATTTATTATAATAGTTTGACTGATTTAATCCTTTTTTTGAAGTGTGTTCTGTTTTTTGTGTTTATTCCTTTATTTGAAAATGTGTTCAATAAAGAAGAAAAATATCTTATCTGTTGTGACTTTGTTTTTATGTGGCGGACCCTGCCACCTTTCTAGCTGCAAACAGTGACCTGAGAAGTATCTTCCTCTGAGAACAGCTTGTTTACAAAGTTGTGGAAAGTTTGTATTATTATCTCATTATTGTTAGTCTGAGTTTCGATTTCTTCTCCAAAACTACACAGCGCCACTTTAAACTGCACAACTGGTTTATTATATAAAGTGCGTCAGTGACTTTCAGCCTACTACTGTACTACAGCAGTACTACAATGAAACACACGCTCGCACACACATGTTGAGGAGCGAGGGCGGATCATGCCAGACTTCACGTGCTGATCCGGGTTCTTCGGTCGTAAACAGGCCGGTGAGCTGTGCAGGCTGACACCCAGAGGGAGGAGGAGGGGAGGGAGTCAGTCACAGCTGGGGTAAAGAGGGGTCAGTCTGTAATGATGTCATGTAACTGCTGCACGGCATTCATGTTTATGTCATAATTTTAACAGCCAGGATAAAGCTAATCTGATCATTATTAACCGTAATTAACAACAAGCATATTAGCACAATATAGGTCAAAACAGCCAAGAAGGGGGAGAGAAACTCCCCCCAAGTTCCCCAGACTCCCTTATGAAATCGCTCAATTTTGTGAATTGTTGAGTTAGGATGAACGTTATAAACTTTTGAAAGCGCCGTGTCTGATACATTCTTAATTATTTGGACGTTCTTGTAAATTCGGCATATGTTATAGCCTCGTTTTAGCACCACTAGTTCCTATTTCCATGCTGACAAAGACACAGTTTTTGTACTAACAAAACCCCTAACTCATTTTGAGTAGTGTATTTGTAGTAAACCTCCCTAAAAATACCCCATAACTGTTCACCTGTACCAATTCTGTCTTCTCCAATCTAACATGTACCGACAGAACTTTTATGAATTAGCATGCTAACACGCTGAAGCAGCTCGTTCTACCATAAGAGGTCACAATTCAGTAACATCGCCACAAGTGTGTTAGCGGAGCCATGCTAGCTGCCTGCTGTCTGTGAGGGCAGCAGAGAAGCACGCTGCAGAAACGTGACCACGCCGGGAAACGCTCTGGACCAATCGGTGAGCTCCAAGCTGTGTGCGTATGTGGTGGGCGGAGCCAGTTGAGTAGGTGCGGTGAAGAGGTTGAGCAGCTAATCGCGGACGTTGAGGAAAATTTTCGGATACAGACAACCAAAATAACTGCTCGGCAGCGGGAAAGACGGCACACACGGAACCGGAGAGAATTCAGAACAGATAAGTGTTGCTTTAGGTGACTTTAGGACGACGAATTTGACGGAATCGCGGTCAGAAACTGTATTTACATAACCAGCTTTCTTGGTATTCACGGCAACCGGACTCTCGCCGGGTCTTGTAGCCGTTAGGAGCACCAACTGCTTCAAAATACAGAGCAATTCAACACTCTGTCAGCTAATTCTACTTAAATAACATCGTTTGGGTGCAGTTTAACGAAACACAGCGTGTGGTTAACGATTTTTAACGTATTTTTCGGTGTTCACGAAAACAAGTTATACAACAAGACAGGCTCGTCGTCAGGTCCTAGCGCCCGCCCCGTTGGTGCCCGTCACATTGCCGGGGAGCGCGCGCTGTCTTGTCTCGTGCCCAAATGGTTCAGCAGCCATCGGTTTCTAAATTCTTCGACATTATGGAAAAGGTTCTGTTAGAGCAAGGTTAATCACACATCTGGACCACAACAACTGTATGCTGACAAGAGCATACGTGCGCTTTTTTTCTTCGATTTCCCAGTGGACTCGATTCTGCTGCTTCTGTCTGGGTTTATTTTTATTTTTTATTTCTGAACACTCAACACCACCAAGAGAGGAAGCGACCATCAAAAGACTGCTAATAATTCAAAAAGGAATAACAAGGACTCGTCCAGTTGAGTAATGGTCATTAATACGATCCACTGGTTCAGGAAGGGCTTGCGGCTCCACGACAACCCGTCGCTCAAGGAATCTCTACTGGGAGCGGATACTGTCCGCTGCGTCTACATCCTCGACCCCTGGTTCGCGGGCTCTTCCAACGTTGGGATCAACAGGTGGAGGTGAGCATTGCAGCCACGTGCAAAAACACCATAACACACCTACACCTGACTCCTCTCTGGGATTGCTGTGATTTGTTTTCATACGTTTCTGTGACACATGCATGCAGCAGTTTTGCATTTGACAGCTTTTTCTTTGTGCTGATGAGCTCAAATGAGTAGTAGACACATCAACTAGGCAGTTGACAGGTGAGGTTTGTGCAACTATTGATGAGGGAGTTATCGATTAGGTCACTTTAGATGGATAAATGCCATTGCCACGTTTTTTTGTGACAATCTTTTTGTTGATTTGCATCAATTACATGATGTCAGCTCAGGCTTTGAATGTTTTTGTATTGTTGGACAGACAAATGAATAATGGATTATTCAATAAAAGTAACCAACAGATTTATACCATAGATATATTACAGATATATTGGCATATGTATCTAAAAATGCTCAATTTCTGCAACAACCCAAGAACATTTTGTCATTGAACACTTGATGATATAGGTGGTATATTGGTGATATAGATAAGAATTGAGGTAGGATATTTTTACAGTTGAACAGTACATTTTACAGTCCAAATTGACATAATTTAACAGAAACAATAACTGAAATGTGACTCAAAAATTTATAAATTACCCAAGGCATCTTTTCCTGCATTGTGTAATATGAAAAAGAAACAAAAAAATGATATAAGATAACGTATCGTCTTTTTTAATGCAGGATATTCTGTCATATTGTAAATGTGATGATGTTGGTGCAGATGTCTTTAAGGGCGCTGACCCTGGTCGAGCATTGGGAACTGGTTGTTGCCGTGTGTCCCACACTGTCAGCACTAGTCGTCCCTTGTCGACAGCTTTTTCAGCTGATTGAGCATGTTGAATCACCGACACAGCTCGAAATCATTCAGTCTGACTGTTCAGTCAGTTGAATCAGTTCACAAGAAGAGAAACAGAAAGAAAGCCTGCCGCTGCAGCATCCATGGTTTCACCAAGACATATTTTCTATAAGAACGCACCAGACGGCCTTTGTTGCCATTAGATGTGGTTGGTCTGGATTGGCATTGAAATGCTGTTTTGAAGGGTCAGCAGTAACTTAAATATTTAAACGCACTTGTAAAATATGGAAAGCATGTAACAAATACCTGGCACAGCTTTGTCAAACTGGTTTGCTCCTGCTTTTGTCTTTACATCAGGTGTATGCATAAGATGTTGTCCGCCACACTGTATGTTTTGTTTGTTATGTCACAAGAGAGAAAGGGTGCATAGTTGAACAAACTATTTTGATGATTGATTAGTTTCATTTTCAAGCAAAAATATTTTACATTTGCTGGTTGTAGCTTCTTAAATGTGAGGAGTAATAGGTAGTTGTATCCCTGTAGGTATTAACTTCATCTTTCAACACAACAACAGAAATCCCGACAGTGAATCATTGAATAATATTAAACTGATTTGATTTTTATATTTATTATAATACGTTATAAAGTTTGCTGAAATCTGGGTCAATCACATAATTGTGTCCTCTATTACATCATGACATTTTGGGGGAATATAAACTGTAATCTCTACCCAGCAATCATCCAAAACACAAACATCAATTATACCTCCAGATACATAATTAAATGAGGCAAGGTAAATATCAGGGGCTGAGATCTTTAACTTTCCTGAGAGACTGTAATTATTTCCAAAATGGATTGCAGTCTTAATGCTCTGTACACAGCCTTATTACAGCATCAGCACCCAAACTCAGTCATATTAAAGCGCCACCGGTCATTGTAGTGTAGACTGAAAATCTCGAAATGTGTCAGTAGATAATGGCATTATAAAAGACAGTCACATCATTTCTTCCACAAGGAATAGCACTTGGCAGATGTAGATCTGGAAATAAGGAAATATCTGCGTCTCCAGACTCAATAAGTCTTCCGCATGTACCCGAGCTGAGACTAATGAATTATCAAGCGTGGTTTTAATCTCTTTGCATTCATTCTATGTAGTGAAAGCTTGTCTGCTCCTTCAGTCTGCACTGCTTGGAGAGACAGTGAAAGGTGGATTATGTCTGTTCTTCTTGAGATATGACCTGAGTTTGACCTGTTTTTATCCTCACAGTTCATCATTGCCGAGGCATTTCAGCATTTAATGCTTGCATTTTACATAACTGACATTTTCTGAGCAGACTGTAAGCCTGTGTGTGTGTGTGTGTGTGTGTGTGTGTGTGTGTGTGTGTGTGTGTGTGTGTGTGTGTACGCGTGCTTGCATGGGTGCAAGATAGGACAACCTGTTTGAGTCTGGTGACACAATTAAGTATGTGCAGCTTTACAGGCTCATGTGACAAGAGATAAGAGCGAGGACGGTTTGAGTTAACAAGAGTTTGCCAACCTCTAACCCGCTGGCTCTGTCCTCCTCATTTCCAACCTTCCACCTTATAAACCGCCTTGAATAAACTTCAGTGTTTCATGGGAAGTTTTTGCAGTCAAAACAAACAGTTAGCATCTTTTTTTACAACCTGACAACCCTGTGCTGTTAGCCCGCAGTCAGCTAACTGCTCCAGTGTGGAAACTGGCACATGAAATAGTCTGCACATGCAGCTGCTGAGTGAAAGAGCTCCTGAGATTTTCAGCACAGTCTGCGCCTCCTTCGATGATTTTGTTTCCTCTCCTGCTGCGCTGCTCTGGTTTGCATTGCGGTCCCATGCCGTCAGTGGGAGAGTTACAGGGCAGCGGCAGCAGCAGAAAAGGCGCGCCTGTTCTGGAGCATCCATGTTATGCTTCATGGTTATGCAACGGCAGCATGGGATGACGCAGAGCTCACATGCAGAGCACTCAGTGTGCCCTGATTCATTCCCTTTATTTCATTTTCAGGCGCGCATCAGAAAATATATTAATAAAACCCTTTATCTGTAAAAGCAGTGGGAGTGCAACAGAGAGAAAAACATTGGAGGATCAGAATCTTAATGTAGGATCAAGAGACTGTTTGTGTGGAGATGATTTGCTGTTGCAAATTCTCTTCAATTCAAGGGCTTTTACTGGTATTGAAAACCGATGTTGCAAAAGAAAGTGTGTAGCATCCAAAGTTAACTATTTTCTCCAGCAGTCAATGGATATCGACTGTTCAAAAATAATCAGCCACTGAATAGATTACCAATGCTTTTTGTTTTGTTTTGTTTTTTGGTAAGTGAGTGAAACAAAGCTACCATCAACTTGCATATTTTACCATTTGGCTGGTGCTAAATGTGTGCCCTGCAAGAAAGTTTGCAGAAAAGCGTCAACTAAGCTTCATTTTTAATGAACTAGTGTACACTCGGTTGTAGGGTTGCAGCGTTTTACCATTTTTAAGGTGAACTATGGTATGAAAAACGTTGTTTAAAAAACATATCACGTTTATATCAAGTTTCATGTCTGTCAGGACATTCTGTATCCTACAGTCTGCGTTACGTAAAGCAAGAAAATGTCTAAATATTATGCTGATGCCGCGGGAACATTTTAATGAAGGCTTTCACAATCGCTTTATATCCTGCACCCTCTGTAATCACTTGCACCTGAGCTAACACCGAGCTCCGTTATCATTTTAATTGCTTGTGTAGAAGTGAGTCGGGTCCTGTCATTACCATCTATGGGGGGTAATCCTAGAAGAAAGACTGACGCGGGTCAATGCAAGATGACATAATCGCAGTAACTTTCCCTGCCCCCCAACATCTCCCCGCGTGGCGTAAGTAGGTCAGTGTGTTAGTAGAAAAACCCTCCACCGTTCTCGTGTTTTTGACCTACTTCTGCTTTCCTGCTGCTGCTGCAAGACACCCCAGCTATCTCTGGTGAGCAGTGCAAGTGTGTGAACAGTAATCCCAACAAAGCTGCTTCTATCTGATATCTATCTGAACGGTTTATGCCTCAAACTGTCGAAGCTCGTCGACAGAGTAATGATGGGTGGCCTGTAGGGTAATGAGTGCAGAGGGACTCTATGAAAGTCTGTTTATAGCGAGTAGGAGGGAAGTGCCCATGTACAGCAGCAGGACAGCATGGAAAAAAACAGACACGTGATTTTTTCTCTAAACATCTTAAGTAAACATGGATTAAGCTCACACTGCTGTTCTGTTGGAGTCAGACGGTCTGAGACTGCAACGTTGATCCGACCCAGGAACAAACATGTGGACCGGCCCACTGAATCAGAGCCAATATGTGAGAGAGTTATTCAGCTGCCATCAGATAAGATTGTGGTTGTGACTGCGTCCAGATGTGAACAAACTCTGTGAAGCTGTTGTAAAGTGGAGAAGGGAGTTCCTGAAAAATGACATTACTCAATGAGTGTTGCATAAAAACCAACAGGTTTAAAATAGGAAATGAGTGCTGAAAACATTTTCTCTGTGGATCTGCTGTGCAGCTCATGAGCAAAACTGCTGTATAAGGCCATTACAGTATTATCATCCACCAACAGAGTGATTGTATAATGATGATATGATTGTATTGTGTTATAGTTGCACACAAAGAAATTCTGATTAAAAAGCTCATAAGACTTTTGGCTGACTGTAGTAGCAAAATTGATCATTTGCATTTAACCACACGTATTGTTACTTTGCATTCCCTTTTACTGTTTTATTTCACATATCGAGCTATAACAGTTTGGTTTATTACACGTTTTCACACTCTGAATTATGATCTGGTTTAACTGTGAACTGTCTGACTTACTTTTATACGGTGACGGCGCTGATTTATGTGAAAGTACATAATAGCACTCTGTGACGCATGTTGGGTGTTGTGGGTACGCCCAAAGTCGTCAGGCCAGCTGGTTATTGTTTTGTGAGAATCTCGCTTCCAGAAGGTCTGTGAGTGTGAGATAAACTGTAACTCTGTGACTTTGGTCAGTCTCTGACAGGGTTTGCTTGGTGGATGAGGCCTTTCAGCGGAAATTGGTTAACTCAGTTTGCTCTTTGCTTTTACCACTTTATTAAATTACACAAAGACAATCTTGTGTGAATCATCTATTATTTGTTCACTTCCGGACAAGAATTTCCCCCAAACTGACACATTTTTATAAAATTAGGGTTTCTACAGTAACCAGCGCGGGGAACTCAGAAACCGATTGCATTTGTTGTAAATCACATAACACACACTGACGGGAGAATTTAGAAATGGTCATGCATAACATAATTCCTCCAGTAGAGAACACTTGCAAGTTTATCTTTCAGGTGTAAAATGTCTCATAACTCGGACACAGTTCAAGTTGTCAGTGTCATTTGATTTTTTTAACTGGGATATTTCCATGTTTGTGGTTATAAATAGAAAAGGCTGTTTTAGCTTCACTGTCAGTGATATATTTTATGAATATGGACCCACCTGGCTTTCATGTCAGCTACAGACATGATCAGACCTGATTGTTACAGGAAGCTTCCACCTACGACCTTCGGTAGCTATAGCAACAGCACGGGAAGCACCGTGTTACTGCCGCTCTGTCTGCACACGTCGTCGTGTGTGTTTTTTGTGCTGATGTTTACAGTTTATACGTCTTATTTTTGTGAGATAAATTCGAAGCACAGTGCTGATCGTATGATAGAATAATCCTGAATCACAGTTTGTACTTCGTTGTTAAAGTGAAAAAGTGTTTGTGCCCGTCATATTTGCTCCTCTGGGTCAGTACGCTTGCTGACTGACGTCACATACAGTGATGATTAAACTCCTGTGGATGCAGTTTGGTTGACTCATCCACTGTCGGCATAATTCAGCCTCAATGATAAGTTCAAGCTTTGTCTGTTTTAAATCGTCAAAGACTTAAGACTGTATACATTTGCTTGGCATAAGCTCAAGAACCTCCTCACACTTGTTTATTCATGTAAAGTGGAGGTTAAAGTGGGTTGTTATTATGCTGTCAGGATCACAAAGAAGAAAATTGGCGCCCTCAGGGATAATCCTTTCATTTCACTTTGTAGCTCGGCTGGCTTCAGGTTATTTGCCATTAGGAATTATTGTGTTATGAGCTGATAAACCAGATTTCAACAGGTAATATTCAGAATTTATACAAGTGGATGTTTTCATGCCTAAAGCAAAGGCAACATCATTTTAAATGGATACACACAATAGAGGATTATGCAGCAGGTACGTTTTTGTGCCAAATTACAAGCCCAGGTCATATAATACACAAATCAAGGTCCACAAAGTGATCGGTATGGATTATGGTTGTCCCAGTACTGATAGCGGTGTCAGGCGGTTCTCCAATACTGCCTAAAATGCTGGACTGGGCGTCGGCAAGTACGAAAGTCTACGCACCGATCAGATAGCACCAAACTTATAAACTCAAAAACAGGACCCTGCGACCTCCCCACAGTGCTCCAAACACCTACATGCAATATTACAGATAATTACTGTACAAATAGTAGACAGTATCCATAAAGGGCAAACGGCTTGTGTAACTTAAAGCTCATGTCAGCAAATTTAATGTCAGAAAGTTGTACAGCATCACTTCTTTCTATGTATCTGTATAAAGTTACCTGCTGCCTCTCAGTGGATGAAATGATGAATAGGTTGTTGTAAGTTGTTTCAGCCCTGAAGATTAGCCGCTCATTGGTTTGGTTGTGCCAACCTGTCTGAAATAATATTATTTAAATTCAAGGTTGTTTATAGTCTAGACGGTCGTTGCACAATTATGATAATATGTACGATGACGTTTTTCTGCTGGTACAGATTCCTGCCATATCTAAACTGTCAACTGAGATAGTTCTCTGTTTACCATCAGTGGGAGGAAATAATCGCAGACAATGTTGTTGCACATCAGTAAGTGTTATGGCAGTACTTACAGATACTCAGATATTTATATACGCTTTCCCATCAGCTGATTGCATCTTTTTATAACACAAGTTGACAGAAGCACTCTGACCGTAGATTACAAATGTATGCAGATGGAAAATGTTTCAGTCCCAGTCAATATTTTTGTTTTCAGGCATTTTGACCTAATTAAGATGCGACTGGGATTGAAATGCTGTGCGTTTTAATTAAATGTGCGGTTTGGAGTCATTGTGCAGGCGTTTCTCTTTTCATCAGTGCTGTCTTCCAGTAGCTTTGCACATCTGTAATGTATAATCATGTCTAAATCTTTACTTTAAAACCCAGAAGTTGTTTAAACCAAAACCAAGAAAGCTCAACAGAAACAGGCTCCTTCACCGTCATTAAAGTGGCTGGTTGAGTCCTCCTGTCTCTCCTGACTTTTTATATCAGCTCAGTTAGACTCAGTGCTGACTCAGACACGTGCTCCACTCTGCTGCTGAACCTTGAGCTTCGTTGGCAGGCTCGTTTTCTTCTCCTGACACGACATTAATTAAACACATCTCACTTCAAAGCGAGTTGTCAGAAACACGGATGCGCACGATGCTGGTGGATATATTTATTCGTAAAATGTCATCTCTCTTTTCTTATATTCTCACTTGTGAAATATTAATGATAGGCAAAGTAAATCTACTACATGACATGTTATGTCACTCAGTTTTACAATTATCTGCATCCTTACACTGTTATATCACTTTATAAATGGTTGATATATTCTGTGTAATTGTATATAAACATGATCTTGATGGCCATATGACACATCGTTGTTTAATAAATGGTTTATTAGGCCTTTTATTATTTGTTATTCGTCACAAATATATTTTTTAAATACAGAGGATGTTATTAACGAGTTAGAATGGCTCTAATACCAGATAGTGGCTCACTCTGAGAATAGGCCACTGTGCTAAGTTTAAACTTCTATTGAAAGGTCACGGAAAGAAGTCGTTGGGAACATCCAGATTCAGCACCATGTTGTGAATGCAGCAGTATGTTATTTCAGAGAGTAGGTCGTCTGGATAGACCTGCATTAATCTGCATATCAAAGAGCGAACAGAATAGAAACTGCTGCGTCATGTCTTTTCAAACCCAGAACAACAGTTTTCTCTCCCCACTCACTGTACAAAACATTATTATCCATTTTTCCAGCTTCATCCTCATGAGGGTTCCTGATATTGTACCATGATTTTTATATTTAACTGTATATTATCACTTACCACTCTGTCTTTATTCCTGTGGTCCTCCAGGTTCTTACTGCAGAGTCTTGAGGATTTGGACTCCAGCCTTCGTAAACTCAACTCTCGACTGTTTGTGATTCGGGGCCAACCCACTGATGTCTTTCCCAGACTTTTCAAGGTAACATGATCCTCTGATTCTTTGATTTTGTTGACATGTTTGAGTCAAAATGCTTTAAATCAGAAAAGTAGGTCAACTGCCTTTTAGTTCCTGAAAGAAGGCATTGAAGCAAAAAAGCCCCAAATCCCCCAAAACAATTTTTTTTCCTGTCATTTCTCACCTAAAGGCAGCTTCACAATGTGTTGTGTGGCTCCTGTTTTTTCTTTCCTGTTGCTCACTTTGTCCTCTGTCCTCCAGGAATGGAATATTTCTCGCCTGTCTTACGAGTACGACTCTGAGCCCTTTGGGAAAGAGCGAGATGCAGCGATTAAGAAACTGGCCTCTGAGGCCGGAGTGGAGGTGACAGTTCGCATCTCCCACACACTCTACGATCTGGACAAGTGAGTGCACATCACCCGCAGCTTCTGTAAAACATCTTTATCTGTGTGTCCAGCAGTTCTTTAACTCTTTCTGTTCTCCTGCAGGATCATAGAGTTAAATGGAGGCCAGTCCCCTCTCACGTACAAGCGGTTCCAGACCCTCATCAGTCGTATGGACCCGGTGGAGATGCCCGCGGAGACCATCACGGCAGAAATCATGAGGAAGTGCACTACGCCGCTGTCCGACGACCACGATGACAAGTTTGGAGTGCCGTCCTTAGAGGAGCTGGGTGAGTGAGGCTGCTGTGGCAGGAAGCACAGAAACATGATGACACATTCTCCAAACTGAAATGAACCATCAGAGGCTGAATGTTAATATGTCCTCTAATGTGATCCCTGCAGGTTTTGATACTGAGGGTCTGTCCTCAGCTGTGTGGCCCGGGGGAGAGACCGAAGCCCTCACACGACTTGAGAGGCATTTGGAGAGAAAGGTCAGTCAAATCAGATTAAAATTCTCCAAGCAAAGATTTTACTGACCTTTTAGTCATTCGAAAGAAAAACTAAGCAATTTGTTTAGAGAAATGGCAAAAAAAAAGCCTTCCTAACATTTCCATAAATCAGGTTCTTGTCCCGAGTTACTTTCAGAATTTCTCCCCAATCTTTTGAGATAAATGTCCATCTTTGATTGACACAACATCATCATCTGTGTTTCCATCAGGCGTGGGTCGCCAACTTCGAGCGTCCCAGAATGAACGCCAACTCGCTGCTCGCCAGCCCGACAGGCCTCAGCCCGTACCTCCGCTTCGGCTGCCTCTCCTGTCGCCTCTTCTACTTCAAACTCACCGACCTCTACAGGAAGGTGAGTCATTTTAATCATTTTAAATGATCTTTTCCACATTGTGACTCTTTTACATTATCCATGCTGCACTGATTATATTTTGGATTTACGGTAAAGAGAAAAAACGTCAGAGTATCTGACCTCTCTGCACACTGCCATTTTAGTTTAGTCTCCTTCCTCAGCATGTGTAAGAAAGTTTTGCCTGTTCGAGTTGTTTAGAGCACCACCTAATGGCTCCTCCTCTAACTAAAGTAAAGTGAATAACCCACAGCAGTGCTGCTCTGTTGCAATGGCTCCCTCTTCAGGTGTGATGTTGTAAAATCAGACTCCAGTGCAAACGTTTACAGCCAAGAAATACACAGTATTATTGAAGAAAATTACATAAGCTCATTACTTTAAAATAAAAAAAATACTTTAACCTTGAAACAAACAAAACACAACTCTACAGACACACAAAGTAAAATATTTCAAAGTCTTAACTGGTTTCTACAAATGCTGGAAATCCTTAAAACAGTTTTAATTCTAGATTGAACCTTTAATGGTTTGAAATATGCTTGGAGGATAATAAGTAATACTAAGATGTCCTGAGACAAATATGCTTGTCCTCTTCTTCTCCAGGTGAAGAAGAACAGCTCGCCTCCTCTGTCGCTGTACGGCCAGCTGCTGTGGCGCGAGTTCTTCTACACGGCGGCCACCAACAACCCGTGCTTCGACAAGATGGAGAGCAACCCTATCTGCGTGCAGATCCCGTGGGACCGCAACCCCGAGGCGCTGGCCAAGTGGGCGGAGGGCCGGACCGGCTTCCCCTGGATCGACGCCATCATGACCCAGCTGAGGCAAGAAGGCTGGATCCACCACCTGGCTCGACATGCCGTGGCCTGTTTCCTCACCAGAGGAGACCTGTGGATCGGCTGGGAGGAGGGCATGAAGGTAAATGAACCCAGGGAATTATCACGTCTACATTTTTTTCCTGGTATTTTATTATTCTTTTCTTTATATATCAGTTTGAAGAGTTTTTTATTCCTCATTTTTCCTCCAGTCTGTCCATGTTTGAAGTGACCTATTTTTCCCACAAGTGACTCAGTTTGCTGTAATTTATTGATGATTCATCATATTGTTCCTTAAGAAATGTCACATCAAAAAATAGTGGTACCCAGGTTTGACGTTTTTGTGCGGGTCAAACGTTAAATGTCCCTCAGCACACTCAGAGTCCTGGTGTTCCTCAGCTCACCTGATGCCTGTTTCTGTCTCCAGGTGTTTGAGGAGCTGCTGCTGGATGCAGACTGGAGTGTGAACGCAGGCAGCTGGATGTGGCTCTCCTGCAGTTCCTTCTTCCAGCAGTTCTTCCACTGCTACTGCCCCGTGGGCTTCGGCCGACGCACGGACCCCAACGGAGATTACATCCGGTATGCTGACATCTCCTGATTCGGAAGCTGTTACTTGTTTGATAGGCTGTGGTTTGAAGTGCGGCTTGGTTAATATGAGATAATGATTGATACTGATGCTTGTAACTACAGTCATTAGTCTTCAGCATTACAAGTATTTATCTCTCACATGTTGATGTATCACTGTCGGCTAATTCCACTTGCTTGTTGTAACAAGATAACTCCACCCAACATGTTCACTAAACCTCTTCCTCTCGTCTCTCAGGCGCTACCTGCCCATTCTCAGAGGGTTTCCAGCCAAGTATATTTATGATCCCTGGAACGCCCCGGAGAGCGTGCAAAAAGCAGCCAAATGTGTAATCGGGGTGCATTACCCCAAACCCATGGTGCACCACGCAGAGGCCAGCCGCCTCAACATCGAGCGAATGAAACAGATCTACCAGCAGCTCTCCTGTTACAGAGGCCTCGGTGAGGACAACACTAGTTATCAACAGTTACAAGATATCCTACAAGCTTTTACCAGCTTTAAGTCCTACAAAAAAATATAAATTAATATGATCTTGTATCTGTATTAACTTCTGACTGTTCTTTGTCTTCAGGTCTTTTGGCTACAGTTCCGTCCACGCCCACTGGTAACGGAAACGGCGAGACAGGATTCCCTGTCGAGGCGTCACGTGACGCTGCAGCTCCTTCTAGTAAGCAGCTTAATTCCTACACAAGTCCTCAGTTCTTCATAACTTCCTCTTTAGTCTGCAGCAGTGAACTTACGTCCTGATTTTCATTTTACAGGCTATCAGATGCCAGTTCACTCCCAGGCAGACTGGCAAAGCGGCGTCATGATGTACATGCAGGGCGACCAACAAACCAGCATCGGAACACACCAGCAGGGTGAGGACACGATTACTTCACCTCACCTGTTTTCCTGTATTTGCCATCGTTGTGCTCCTAAGTCCTGCAACTCTGCTAATCCTTGAATCTTCCTTTGAATTCCAGGTTATCCAGGTACCAGCGCCAGTGTGATGTGTTACACGCAAGGCACACAGCAGATTCCTGGTTCAATGCAGAAAGGTGAGAACTGATGACACCAGCTTGTAGCAACCATACTTATAGTGGCAGAGATGTTAGAACTGTGTTATCAGGGCGGCTGTCTAAACTGGGCCGTTGTTTGATTTTGTTTTTACAGGACTTGAACTCCACTGCAGCACGCAGGGCAGCGGCAAACGACACAGCGAGGACTCCGGACACGGCAAAGGCTCTAAAGTCCTGAGACAGAGCAGCCACTAGAACGGTGAGTTGGAAACTTCACTCGAACCGGACTGGAAAAAAATCTCTGTGCTGGAACATCAACAATAAACTTTGAGCTTCAGTGTTAATTGTGGGCAATCAGAAAAATATCCTTAAAGTTAAATATGTTCACTTTAGTTGCTTGCTTCAGGATTTACCTTAACAAAATTGAATAATTGAGTTAATTATTTTTCCGCCTCAAAGTCAGTCTCTCTGTTGACTTAATTACTGAAACTGCATTTATCTCACATATTTTTAATGTCGACATGTTTGTGTGTCTCCTCTCTTGCAGGAGTGTCTGCAGACTCGCTGTCACTGACACGGTGTACAAAGCCCGACACACAATGGACGCAAAGACTGACGTTTTTGTTACAGCACTACATTGTTGCATGGACACATCTTCAGCCGAAGAAACAAAACCAACCATTCGACACATTCACGACTTTCTCAAGTAACAGGACTGTATATTATCATTTGGACTTCGCGGCCTGGTCCGGTGCTGACGACACTGGAGCGGCTGTTACACTGTGCTTGTATTTTGGTTAATATTGCCAGGACTCGTGTCCTTGTGTATATAGTGAATTTGCTAATTTCAGCTCACATACAACTTGTACATATTTGAATATTGTATGTGTGTTTTCTCTCTTTGTGTAGCCATAGACCCATTGATATATTTTTGATATGAGAAATTAATTGTGGATCAATCTTTTTTTTTTTTTTTCTTTTTTGGAAAATTTTCAATACAAATGAAAACATTTATAGACCGTCCATTCTGAAAAACCATAAAAAAGAATGGTGAGAATTCTTGGATCTATTCTATTACAGCTGCCTGTCCTCTCATTTATTCCACTTTCCGGTTATCTCTGTTTTTGAGACATCTAACGTATCTATGGACCACGTTCTCATCATTTCATTTCTCTGTCTCAGTAGTAGTTGACTTGTTTGACTCCATACCACTGTAGACGCAATACCAGTATGGCGTGAACTATCAAGTGTTTGCAAAAAAAAGGTGACAGAATACAGAATCATCATATCATGGTGTCCCACCCCCTGTATAATCCCCAATAAATGTACCACTGGAGAGAACTGCTTCACTTGCTTCTTGTTTCTTGTCAGTGTTGCTTGTTTAATTAAAACTCTGTTAAATACACAAATGATTTCAGTCTGTTCTTTCAAGCTGAAGTGTGTGACATGTTAACATGCAACGTGGCCGACACTGGACGAGGACCCTAATACTCCCTCTGTAGATATGATAGGGTTGCCATAAAGGTGTGTTCATGAGTTTGACCTTTGGATCACACATATTAACTGCTTTTACCTGCAAGAGTGTTTATTTGTCTCAAACAGGAAGATAACTTCACCTCTGCATTAGCTGTAAACTAGTAAGCAATGGCAGGCACAGAGTGGTTGTGGTCAACTCCCTGAACTCATCACTCACCAGACAGTCTTCTCAAAGGAAGAAGAACATGAACACCTAATGTGTTGAGAAAACAAAATTAATTATCATTATATTATTATTAGGTGCACCCAAACTGCCCCGGTGCACCTAAAGGAAAAACTTCAGGTCAGGACCCTGAATATGTAAATTGGTTTTGACACTGAAGGTCACTTCCTCTGATCACTGCTGAAGTCAGGTTGTTAAATAGGTGATGAATCACCCTTGACAGAGGTTCCATAGTGTAGTGGTCATCACGTCTGCTTTACACGCAGAAGGTCCTGGGTTCAATCCCCAGTGGAACCACATTTCTTGACTCTACCCCTTGGGCTAAAAAAAACAGATAAGAGCTCTGCTCACTCTGAGCAGCTACCCCCAAATTGCTGTTGACTTTACATGCGATCTAGAAAAACTTGCTTCACCTTCTGTGGGATGTCATAAAGTAACACAAATCTAATTTTCTCATTAAATGCCCCCAAAATCCTACACGCTAGACCGTTAAAATTTTTCCAGAAAATGTCCGATTAAATAATGTGCTGTGCTGATTTTCTTACTTTAAAACACATTATAAAACATCATTTAAAAACATACAAATACAACTTCAGACATGGCATTTATTGTTCAGTTACCACAATCATTTTGTTCCAGTTGTAGCTTAGCTTACAAAAAAAAATACAGATTAATGATTGGCGCTCATGTCCATGCCTTCCTGTCAGTGTTAGTTCATATGGTCTGTGGTGTATTGTAGTATAAAATAACAGCATTTCGGAAAACTGAGTAAGGTTTTGAAAACAGTCACAGCGTCGTGTTGACACGAGCCCTCAGCTGTGCCTCTGCGTCACGTCACAGAGCAGGGTGAAACGTTATTAGTTGCATAATAAAGCAGCTCTGAATACTTGAGTAGTGTACTGCTGGAGGTTTGGTGTTTTTAACTGCACCCCTTCATGCATCTGACATGAAGGGAAATTTGAGAACTCAACATTCGTAAAACTTTACCCCACACTATTTGTACAGCATATTGCAGTATATCAACAAACTGCGACATTCAGTCCTCAGCAGATCTGAGGGGAGCTACAGGGTTGAAGAGCGGCCGCTGCTGCCTGAGGTGCAGCTTGCCGTGCATCATCTCAAAGTCTTTCTTGGTTCCCACTATAACGTCCAGGCTGCCGGAGCGCACGTCGTACCCGTAGGAGGCCAGCTTCTGGATGCGATAAAGCACGATTTGCGTGGTGAGCTCCAGGACGTTTGGAGATACCTTCACCTGCTCCAGGCTCACGCCGGCATCCATCAACCCTTGGAGCCGCCCCGTCAGCGTGGGCAAGGAGTAGTACAGAATGGCGGGGCAGCAGATCGCGATTTGCTTCAGTTCGTCCTTGGAGCAGGCGAGTGCCCCCTCGATGTAAGCGAGCGCCTGGTGCATGGACTCCGGACGCAGCTCCGCGATGGAAGCTCTGAGGCTTGAAACGAGGCTGAGGAGCTCCTCCGTGGTGAAGCCCTGCTCCCTCAGGAAGCCCAGACTGTCCCTCCAGGCCTCGGCCGGCCTCAGCAGGATGTGCGGATTCTGGCTGAGCAGCTTCTGTAGCCAGAGGCGCAGGTTGCCCTCATCTCCGCCCAGGTCCAGGTAGGTCTCCCTCAGAGTGTGGATGACCTCCTTGTTCCACTCCACTGGTCGGCTGAAGCTCTGCGGGGCGCTCGCCATCAGCTTGCCGATGATCCTCTTATTAAGGCGCAGACTCTGGAGGTAGAGGATGTTCGCCCGCTGGTTGCTTTGGTGGGTTAAAGTGAAGAAAGAAGCCGGGAACTTCTCGATGATGCTCATCAGTTCGCGCTTGTTGGGGCACACGGTCTGCCAGAGGTCTCGCTGGGCGGCCACGTCCTCCGGCCGACACAGGACGGCTTCAGGGTGAGTCTCCAGGATACGGGCGATTATCGGCGTGTCTGCGCCCATGTCCCTCAGCAGGTCAGCGGTTTCAGACACGTACACCTCGTTCTCGGACAGAATCCAGGCCTTGAACTTGCGCACCTTTCGGACGTCCACGGACAGTTCGTAGAGGGAGTCCACGATGAGCTGGTTCTCCAGTCTCTTGTTAGGAGAAGTCAGTGTGGAGGCCGAGGAGGCGGGAGGCAGGAAGAGCCTCATCCTCTGGCAGTAGGTGCACAAGGAGGCAGTGGTGACACGAAGCATCTTTGACAACTGTAGTAGATCTGCATGGACGACAAAGAACATCTGTAAGTCATGACAGCAGAGATCCCTAAACAGTGACTCGTGATCCGTCATCACAGGTTACACACACGGCTGCCAGCTCACCTCGTACACTCTGGGCCATAAAATATCAGAGAGAAAATTAATTGAAACGGGAATTAGAATTTCCTTTGCTGGAAGAACAGTCCCAAACCCAAACATATTTAATAAAGACTTTGAAAATCAGCAGATGATTTAATTTTAGAAACTCTGGACATGACATTTAAGAAATGAAGACAAGATAAGATAATCGCTAATTAGTCCCACAGGGGGGAGAATTTGCAATATTAAACCAGCAAAGTAGAAAAGCAAAAAAAAGAAAGCATGAATAAAAACAATGGTAATAAATAAGTAGAACAACAAGATGTGAACAAGAGAAAAAAGAAAGCAAAGCAGTAAGAACAATTCTGGACTTTCAGGTTTCAGGTTCTCGGCGCACCAGGACACAATCTGGGTGCAGCTATTAATACAGTTTAATTGTGTTGTCTCAACACATTATGTTGATGGTTTTCAACAGGGTGAAACACGAAAAGGAAAATCTCAATTGTTTTTAAAAAAACGAGTAACTACGGTTTAATCGGAATTGACTGATTTCTCTCCATCTCTTCGTTGTCATGACCGAATAAACTCTACAAACTCACTGACCTTGGAGGACAACATGTGTGGCGGACCCTGCCACCTTGTTTCCCCCCTGAGAACAGCTTAGTTTATTCTCTTATGTAAAATTATTACGTCATCATTATTCAATCTAAATCTAATTCTGAGTTTAGATTTCTTCTGCAAAGCCACACAGCACCACGACGTCCCTGCAGAACCACACAACGGCCAAAGATTTCCACTAAAGTGATGACCCCTAATTAAGTTTAGATTAATCTGAGTTTAATTCAGTCTTGACTTGATACAGCATCATGCCCCCATCACAAGGAGCTCTTATGACTGGTGATTTGATTTTTCACAGCTGTGCCCTGACACCAAGAGTCAGGCCTTTAACTTTAACAACACACATCTGACAGTGCCTGTATTTTACTGTGAGAGCTGGCAAATAAATAAATAAAAATGAAAATACTCATACTACAAGTCCTGTTGCATGAGTAGGCTCACTTGCATGTGTGTGAATCCTCATGATAAAGTGTGAAGTGGAGCATGAACAGTGGTCGTCCTCAGCTGCCCTGACAGAGGGAACACTGTGTCCCGACTGTTCTCCTGCTGCTGTGATGTTACATGTTATGTATGAAGCGTAACACAGCTACACACACAGCTACACACACACAATACATGTTAAAACGTATTCAAACCACGCTGACGTTAACAGAAGCATACATGAAGCACAAAGACAACGTATGGTTGTGTAAAATGAGTATTAAAGAGGTTGTTTTTACCCGAGCCTGCAGCCGTGTCCTCCCTGTTCGGCTTTCATAACGTGAAGAGGAGCAGCGGGGCGGAGTCAGGACACGGAGCACATGAGAGTCATGTGGCCGCCCTGCAGGCAGCGAGCGGCGGAGCGACGCAGGCCCGCCTCCCCCGGTCCATGTACGGCCGCCTCCACATGTGCTTTGTCACCCCGACACACCCCCTGTCAGCCGGTTAGAAGGTAGAATGACACAGTGTTGATGTTATATCACTGTTAATGCTCAAATATAAGTTTCAGCCCATTCTCAAGGCTGTCTGTTGAAGCTAAACTACAAGCTAACGCAAATTAGCATGTAGCTAGCTATGGGGTTACCAACTTGACCGAATAATAAGTGTCTTGTCTGAAAATAAAACTGTTTACATTAGCTTATATTAGTGACACGGCAGCTGAGAGGATAGCTTTACAATCATTTATATTCTAGCTGTAACTGAATGTATACCATTGACACATACACCGACAGAAAACACTAATAAACCGACGTTAGCATCAGTTTCCTAATTAGCCTAACTGTAGGCCTCGGCTTTGTTTTGAAGCTAAACTATAAGCTAACGTAAATTAGAATGTAGCTAGCTAAGGGTGTTAGCAACTTGACTGAAATATAAGTGTCATATCTGAAAATAAAACTGTTTACATTAGCTTACATTAGTGACACAGCAGCTAAAAGCCTTACAGTCATTTATATTCTAGCTATAAGTGAATGTATACTATCAACACATAAACCGACAGAAAACACTAATAAATCAGTTTCCTAATTAGCCTAACTGTAGGCCTCAGCTTTGTTTTGAAGCTAAACTATAAGCTAACGTAAGATAGCATGTAACTAGCTATAGGGTCACCAACTTGACTGAATAATAAGTGTCATATCTGAAAATAAAACTGTTTACATTAGTTTACATTAGTGACACAGCAGCTAAGAGGATAGACTTACAATAATGTATATACTAGCTGTAACTGAATGTATACCATTAACACATAAACCGACAGAAAACACTAATAAACTGACCAAAACACAACATATGCTGGTCTTGCTAGTGACTGGTCACCAGTATGACCAGCGTCATACGTTGTGTTTTGGTGCTGGTCTATGCTGTGTTTTCAGCAGGGACGTTAGCATCAGTTACCTAATTAGCCTAACTGTAGGCTTAGGCTTTATTTTGAAGCTAAACTATAGGCTAACATTTAAGCTAGCATTTAAGAGGTAATAGCTTAACAGAATACTAAGTGCCATATTTGTGAATACATACTGTTTTTGTTAGTTTACATTAGCTATAATGCAGCTGATAGGGCATGAGAGGATACCTTTACCACTAACTAAATGCTAGCTTGTCTGTGGAAAAAAGGGACACTCAACAGCTGACAGACTAACATTGCCATTCATAGTCATGCTACTAGCCTGGATAAAATCTAAGGTATTTGTGTCAAGACTGTTAATGTTTAAAAATGTACTAATGGCTGATACAAACAAACTAATCTCAATATTTGTATTGGCCTCAAAAGTCCAATTCTGGTCAGGATATAATCATGTGTATTTAAACAGCAATTCCAGACTTTCTTGTTTACATCTGCAGCTTATTCTCAACCATCACTGCTCTTGTTTGTGTCCTTCAGCAGCCCAAAACAGAAAGTGGGCCTTGGCTAAGAGAACCAGTTGGGAATGGCTCCATCAGCGAAGACATTGCCTCACTTTATCACCAGTCAGATGATTCTCCCCAAAGTTACAGGCCTGGGAGGTCGCATAGTGATCCTTCTTCAGAAAGATGCATCCACTGATACCAGTAAAACCTCCAGACCTCCCAGCACCAACCCTGCTGCTGCTTCCTCATCAGTCTCAGGCCAGAAGCTTCAATGATGTCACACTTTGTGCATTAGGACCTCACTGCTAAGGTAAGGACAATAATATGTGTCATCATAACCTGGCAATCACCACCAAACTGATGCCGATTCATTTTGTCAGGGTAGCTAACGGTTAGCTGTGGCTTCATCTGATTGGCCCTTGTGATCGGCTAAATGTTAGCTGCTCAAGGCATGTAAACAAAATTGTTTTTCATATTCATCGCGTGTCAGGCAGTCTTTTGCAATGTGTTCATCGCACATGTTCATATCTTGATGACGGTGAAAATTCAATTTATCAGGCAGCCCTAAAGTGCAGGCAAAAATTTGTGTGGCATGTTCATCATCTGAGAATCTCATGTGATCTTGGCCTCTTCCTACGAAAAGTACTCTCTGCTCGAGCAAACTTGTTATCTATGACCTTGGCGTCTCCAAAAGAAAGGAGCTGTGTTCTTTCTCATACCCTGGCTTTCCTCTCCAATGTATTAATCCCTCATAAAAAGGATTAACAATTGTGACCAATCTCATTTATCAACAGGATATGTACAACTCTTAAATGATACAGATTGTCAGTGCAACTCTTTTAGTAACACAGTTTGTTAGTGCATATGAATTAAATCACAGTGTGTCAGACTTCAATCATATCAGTGCGAAGTCATTTATTCATAGTGTTAGAAACTTAAATCAGACGGGGAAATAATCTGTCAAAACATAACTTAAAAATCTCTCTGAACACACAAAGAAGTACACACACATGCACACACACACATAAACACACACACACACACACACACACACACACACACACACACACAGTTTGAATGATGCTTCCATTCTAAAGCTTTGATCTAAAGCCTTAGAATGAAAGCAACCTCGAGAATTCCGCTGTTGGAACACCAGAAAGTTTAGAGGAGGTCTGAGTTCACAGCATCACATTGGTGTTTTAGACCTCAGTCGAGAAGCATTGTCCCGCCGATTTTCTACAGACCAGATCTAATATTCACAGTTTCACAGCCGTGTCTTGGACCACAGTCGAAGAGAATCTTCCAGACGATCTTTAGAGACCAGAGCCATTTGAACATCTTAAAACACCTGTTTTAGACCACAGTTGTGGAGGAATCAGCCTGCTGATTTTCTACAAACTACAGTCTACGACAAATATCCACACTTTTGAAGACTTCAGGGCCATTTCAACTTTGTGTAAGTAAGCTTTCAATATTTAAATGTACTTGATTGATTAGTTCAAACTCTTTTTGTGATAAAACAATTGTTAAGTTAACTGATGATGAGAAAACTTCTTCAGTGAGTAACACTTGGTTGTGTCACTATTCCTGTTTTTTTGCTGTGTCATGTTTGGATTTTTCATGCCCCTTTAAGTTTTAGGAGGAGTTTAAGCCTCCAGTCTAACTGCGTTTGGGTCCACCTCCTTCATCCTGAGTTTTCCCTTTGACCTAAAACCTGACAGTTTGTTTAATCCACTGAATTCCCTTCTAATACCTTCTTCCTTTCTTTTTACAGTCTACCACGATCACCGAAATGTATCGACAGAACAAAAGGAGAAACAACCCAAAAAGGATGGAGCAGGTGGTTCACGCTGCTCCACAAGCTCATCCCGTATCTAACCAGGGCGAAGGCTCTCATGTCAACTCTGACTCTGAGCGTCCTCGTCGACCCTGGAAGGAGGAGAAAATGGCCATGAGCTACACCATTCACAACCTCAAGTATAAGCTTGAAAGACTTGAGGGTCTTATGGATCTCAGGGAGAGAGAGTTCAAGGCCGAGTTCAAAACCAAGTATGAGATCATCGCATCTCATGAGGCCACGATCTCAAACCTGAAGAAAGATCTCCAGTTCCGTGAGGCGCAGGTGGAGAGCCTCAAGAACCGGAGCAATCAGGAGAAGGACGATGTGGCAGCGAGACTGGAGGCAGAACAACAAAAGCTGTCCGAGCAAAACAATCACATGTTCCAGCTAGACCTCGACAAACAGAAGAGCATTCTGCTCCAGATCGACCTGCAGATGAAGCAGTTGGAGGAGTTGGAGCAGGAGCTCCAGCAGAAAGACGACATAATCCTTCATCTCAAGAAGGAGAATAAGTGTCTCTCTAACAAGCTCACGGAGGCCACAGACCAGCTGACAAACAACAAAGCTGAATTTCTCCAAAGCAACCAGGGTTGGCAGACAAAATATGAAACTCTGCAGGAGAAGTTCAGCCAGCTGGAGGTCAAAGAACAGAGCTGGAAGACGAGTGTAGAACAGATGGAGGAACAAAAGAAAGAGCTGGAGGAGCTCTCCATGAAACTGAAGGAGAGCAAGAAAGAGACAACAGAATATCTGCTGCAAAGCAATGACTGGCAGGCAAAATGCAACGCTTTGGAGGAGAAGATCAGACAGCAGCTAGAGAAAGAACACAGCAGGGAGGAGAAAACAACACAGGTGGAGGAAACAAACCAAGAGGTGGAGGAAACAACCAAGGAGCTGGAGGAGAATCAACAAATCCTGGAGGTAACAGTATGCCAGGTGGACGTGGACGAGACAGAACCAGAGGACATCTGCTTCAGGACGGAGGAGGAAACTGAGGTGAAACAGCAAAGTACGACAGATAAAAAGATGAGGAAGAAAGAAAAGAAAGCAATCCAGATAAAGCAAAAACAAGAAATGGAAGACCTGAAAAGGAAACAACAAGAAGAGGACAAAGACCTGAAAGGCAAACAGAAGCTGGAAAAGCTTCAGGAGAAGGAAATGAAGAAGAGAGAAGCACAGATGAAGGTGGAGGTCCAAAAGAGAGCAAAGGAGGAGAAACAGGAAAGGAAAAGAAAGGAGAAGGAAAGAAAGAACGGTGGAGATAAATGTGACAGCGACGCGAAGGTGGAGCAGGCTGCTGGTTGTTCAATAGAATGCCAACAGTAGCTCCATCTTCCGCTCCTTCACCTCTCTGCCATTGCTCCATCTTGCCCTCCTTCACCTCCCCACCGTTTCTTCATCTTCCTCACTCTTTCACCTCTCCCCCTCAAACCTCATCATCACCACCTCTCTTTCCACCTTTCTCCATCCCACTGTGACCCCCCCCTCCATCTGACTCATCCCATCCAGAAAAACTGAGAACATTTCTTGGCAATCAGTCAACAGTGGCTCTGGAATCAGCCTCAAACTGAAGGGTTTTCGCCTGGTGCTCAGGTTTTCCTAATGAAATCAACATTTCATTGAAAAAACACACCGCTGAATTTCTGTCCACTGTCTCCACTTGACTTGCCCAAGAAAAATGACTTGAGACACCACCCACATGTCTCAGGTCAAATTTCGGGTTTTCTCCTGGTGCTCAGGTTCCCACAACCAATTCTAATTCGAAATAAAAAATTATCTATATATCTATAAATCTATATTCTGTTACATTCTCATTCTTTTCAAAGTGTAAACTCAATGTAGCACTGTAACTGCTGTAACAAAATAATTTCCCAGTCTGGGATCATTAAAGTATTTCTATCTATCTATCTATCTATCTATCTAATGGTGCCCCACCCTTTAGTAAAGGTGTCATAGTCTGAGTGGGGGCAGTCGGGTGTCTTGGGTGTTTTTTGTGTGTTTTTTGTGCCTTTGTCTTCCCTCACCAGCTCCTGTCTCCCGGGGTTTGGACCTGTGGGCGTGTCAGCTGTGTCGGCTCCAGCGGAGAGGCGCACCTGCAGTTCATCCCATTCATTATCCCCCTGTTACTTAATCCAGGTCATGTCTCCACTCCGGTGCCAGATTGTTGCGCCAGTTACGGTGACTAAAACAAGTGCTCCTAGCTGTAGTGCTAGTTTTTGTACGGGTGTGTTCAACGTGTCTTTTTCTACACTCTAGTGAATGAGTGTTTCGTTAGTGAGTCATGTCTCACGAGTGTGTTTTCCTGTGTCCCCATTGCTTGGCGGAGGGACTCCAGCGCCTCTCCACCCCTGCCTGCCTGTTGACCAGCTAGGCGAACTTCCCCCGCGTTCCCCACACCTCTGTACGAACCCTTGTCAATAAAGCCTGTAACTTTCAACTACTGCCTCCGCTCTCCCTGCTTTTGAGTCCTGACTGAAACATTAAACTGACCCTGTGTTATAGAGGCGCTGCAGACACACCTCGTGGATAACGCTTTTAAGTTGTCGAACATTAAAATGCACTATTTTTAATTTTGAGTTTAAGTAAGCACACTAAATGACTCTGTGCTCATTTACAATTCACTTATAAAATGAAAATATCACTTATAGTGTTGTAGAATTAGTATATTTATTATCAGAACCCTCAAGTTTAATCATATTTTAGATTAAAGTTTGAGGATACTTGTAAAAAAAATTGTGTAGGGAACAATGACCAGGAGAGGTAACCGTGGTAACCATTTCTAGAATGTTGAAATGTCACAACTACAGTAACCATAGAAACGCATCATTAACCATGGCAACCAATTCCAGTATAATGCAATGTTTGACCTAGAGTAACCATGGATATGCTTCAGAAACCATGGTAACCAGTTCTAGAATGTTGAAATTTTAGAACGACAGTAACCATAGAAACGCATCATTAACCATGGTAACCAGTTCTAGAATGTTGAAATGTTAGAACTACAGCACCCATAGAAACGCATCATTAACCATGGTAACCAGTTCTAGAATGTTTAAATGTTAGAACTACAGTAACCATAGAAACCCATCATTAACCATGGTAACCAGTTACAGTATAATTCAATGTTTGGCCTAGAGTAACCATGGAAATGCTTCGGAAACCATGGTAACCAGCTCTAGAATGCAATAGATAGTTTGTGTCCCATAATTCAACGTTAACTGAACATTTTTCAGTAACTGATCTTTGTGTTTGCTACAGGCAGACTACACATACACGTGCTCTTTGTTTATACATTACATGCCACATTGATTTGAATTTGAAAGTTGTCTTGGGTACACTCAGCTCCACCTCTCTTCAAGAATCTTGCCTCAAGCTCATCGTCTGAGATTTTCTCAAGTAACCCAGTGTAATGATACTGAAATACACAAATTACACTGTGTCTGCCACAAGATGGCGCCACATGTTTTCCCTTTGAGAATGTCCAAAGACTTCTAAGTCCATGGTAACATTCTTACAGAGGCCTGCACAGATGTAGTACACATGCACACATGTGTTTTCATTCACTCTTTATTTAGAGTATCAGTAGAGGATTGCTGTTTGCTTTGACTTATGAAAATACAAAGGCTTGAAACAATTAATTTGAAAACGTGGTGGGAGTGGAGGGGCATTTTAATTGTCTAAAAGAAAAAGACGTCAATACAAATGTCTGCCTGGTTTCTTGAGGCAGACAGTGGATGGTTCGTTCATCACACTTTAAAGGAAAAATGTATTTGTCAAAATGATTTTGTGTGTTATTCCCCAAACACCTGAACGGCCTTTCCAACACGCTCTGATGAATGTGAGTTGGGGGAAACTGACACTAACTCAACATGGCTGCTGCGTGGTTCAAGGGTGTGCAACATCGCATTCGTTTGGACTGCAATGATACCGTTAATAATTTATTTCATAAATGCTTTACAAATTCCGCTTGCATTGCTAACCGTAGCCACCACAGTCACTCGCCCACCAGAGCCAATCACTGCAGAGCTCACCGCCACCCACCACCGTAAGAAACAAGCGGATTTCTACCTGCAACGGTGCGAGCTGTACCGGGATTTTGGCAGCGTTTCGGTACATTGTGTTCTGTGCATCTAAACTGACTGTTGTTGATTAATGAGAGTAAACGAGTCCAGACCGAGTCTGTTCCAGTCTGAGGAGATCCAGAGAAGCGCGGACAGCAAAGTGGAATCGGAATCTGTGGATGTTCGTGTGTAGCTACAATTAGCTGCTAGGGTTTAGCAAACAACAATTTATATTTGCATTACAAGTAAATATGGTTTGTTAAACATATTTGTTGTTTCTTCATGTGATTGTAATCTATTAGTACACGTTTGACAGTTCCCATGTTGCTTGCATATTCTATGGAGTGTCTGATTTAACAAGTTCTCACTAAACTTAACACTAAACTCACATTAACTCTGCTGGAATACTTCAGAGGAGAATAGTTTGGAGGTGAAAATTATCTAAAGGCTTTTAATTAACAACTATAGATGATGAAAATAATAATAAAGTAAAAATAAAACAAAAAAACATTTTCCCCTTAGGATTGTTATATATTGTACAGTGTAATTAACCACATTCTAAAAAAATTGGTTTATCAATCAGCAAAGAAACATTATCGAGCATTTACAAATTGGTATAAACAATTTTTAAAAAACATTGTACACACTGAGTTAGCATCAGTAATCAGCATGGGAAGTAAACAAGCTATCAATTACTATTTCTGTTACTCACTTAAATGCTTTTGAACCTCAGATGCAAATATACTGTTTGAACACTGTTGACACATTTAACTTGGACTGCTCAGGTCTGACCAGATGAGGTCGCTGTGTAACGGAGGCCTCCTGCACAGACTGTTCCTGTCTGAGAAAAACTTCATGACTCAGTCTGAGGAGAAGCACTGGTTTGATTTGAACACAACAAATGACCATCTTATTCTGCATTCTGGTTCATTATTTATACGAAGAAACTTTATTTTAAAAGTGTCCAATGCCAACCTCCTGACAAAAAACAATCAATGTGATGGCCATTGCATTGAATTTAAACACGCAGGAGTTTCACTGCATCGCTCTGTTTGTTCATGTTGTTGAACAGCAGAAGGTGTTTCTATTAATAGCGGTCATTTGGTGCCTTTCTTTGCTGATAGACACAGTTGTCCCTCGCCACCAGCAGCCCGGAGTGCTTTGATTACACTGGAGCCACCTGCTGTCCTCATGTTGTGCACAGGCATGTTTTAGTGGCGCTCATCAGTCCACTGTGGGATGAGACAGACATGAGACACTCTCATAGGCACTAAGATCTGTTTTCTGCTCCTCTAAGACCTCAATTAGTCCATCTTCACTCCGACGAGGCTCCAGAAGATTTATATTACTGAAACGTGACCTCCCCTTGGAGATGATGTGTTGTCTGCCACATATACATACAGCACAATAACATCAGAATGTTCATCCTAAGGAGGCGCATGGAAAAGTTTAATTGGGATTCTCAGACGCAACGGAGCACCTGTCCCTCCCCGTCAGTTATCTCATCCTCTAAAAACTCCGTTTGTCCTTTTCCACTAATAACTCAAGACGTGGGAACACAAATTCTTGACATCAGCATTTAAATGTTGCCGCGCGGGAGCAATTACGCTTTAATCCGCTCAGCGCTGAGAGCAGAAAGCCTCCAATAGCAAGAATGTTTTAATTACATTCCAAAGTGGAGACGAGGCCGGAGCAGTGAGGCTCATCTTCAATGTCATTGTTCTTACTGAAGGTCCTTTTCTTAACAGAAATAACTGTTGGTACACAAATACCAACACTGAACTGACTAATAAGAAGAATCAAAACTTCAAGTGCTATGTAAAGATCTGACATGTTCAGCTTGAACTGAATCTACATTTATTTTAACAAGTTTATTAAACAACAAAAAATTAATGTGCTTTAATGGAACCTTCTCGCTGAAGTTTCTTTTTGTGTTTCTCCCGGTTTTTGTTTTCATAATAAGGTTATATGATTTAAATGCACAATTTAAAGGCCCACACAGTGAAGTGAAATGTCATAATTCCCATTACACCATTGCGGCCTCCTCACAGGCTCTCACACTCAAACACCAGGTGACGTCAGCGAAGTCGATGAGTGCTCGGGGCTTAAAGCCTTATGGGGGATATTGGTCATATTACAACAAGTGTTACATGAATTGTATTCAGGGCAGGGCATCTCATTTCATGCAGAGGGGGAAATTCAAAGTAGTAGATTCACAGACAAAGCAGAGAGAGACGACCTCACCGTGTGTGATGTTAGTAATCTAATCCACACCTGGAAAATAAAATTATATCAGTGAGATCTCAGTTAGAAAATGATTCATACACACATGTGTTGCAAGTTATGATTGTGTGTGGCAACTCTAGCAACAACGTGTGGCTCTTGTCTACATTGTGTGGCAGGAGCTCTACGTTATGAACGCAACAACACCATTGTTGTTCTTCTTCTTCTCTGTGTTTATTGGCAGCTAGCAAACCAACTTTAAATTGGTGTGTGTAAATGCTGCACTTATTAAGTCACCTGAAGCAATTTGGCTTTGTATTATCGGTAATGTTAATCGGATATGATTTCAATATCTGCCAATAACCGATAATGTTAATTTACCATTACTGGGTTGATCATTTATTGGTCCAATATATATATATATCGTGCATCCGTAGTTATAAACATCCATAAACAATTTGACAGTCAACAAAAGCAATACAAAAGCCACACATCAAAATCTCATATAAAAATAAATGTTATGTCAAATTCATCATCCCGTCAATCAAGACTTAAAATGACCTCTTTCACAAATATGTTGATGTAAGGTAAGAGAGAAACGGCAATACCGCAAATCTCAGAGTTTGGTCTGACCAGCTGACTGTTTCCTGAAGTTCTCAGGGCCCAACTGGGTTTATATTCTTAACGGAGATCAGCTCAGAGTTTAGTTTTCTAACTCTCACCTCACATCTTAGTTTGTTAATGCTTACAGACCGCGGGATATTCTAGATAAGGACTCATTTTGGAAAAAAACATGACAGCTGTAACTTCCTGTCTGTTAAAATCCTCACCGGCTCTGACGTACTTAAAAGATTCCAGCGCGCTTTGTTAATGGAAGTTCTTAAACACCGCATGCTTTGCCCCGCTGGCTTCTAAACTACCACGCCGGATTAGAGAGACGCTCTGAGTTGTGCTGCATTTTTGTGCTCCCAGAGGCTCAGCGTGGATGTTATTAGTCGCGGATGATACCAGGAGTCAGAGAGAGAGCACTAGTGTGTGTGTGTGCATCTGTTGTGTATCTGAAATAGTCTCTCATCTTGTCCTTACAAAGGAATGAGGAGCGCTGCAGGGTCAGAGTACAGAGCAGAGAGGGGGGTCCAACAGGGGATGAGTGGGGGGTATGTGTGGCTGACAAGTCTTGCCGAGGAGAAAATAGATTATTCCATCTGTCTAAAAATCCGCCCTGCTGCTGACCTGCACTCTGGAGACTTCCCTCAGGCTCCGGTCACATGGTAAAGACGAACCCTTAAAAAGCTGTAGCCCGAGACCACCGTCGCCTCTTTGTGTGCAAGACACCAGCTGGTCTTGGTGTTTCTTCCTGCTTCCTCTTCCCTAGAAAGCCTCCATCATGTCAGACACTGAGGAAATTGTCGAGGAGTACGAGGAGGAGGAGGAGGAAGTAGAAGAGGAGGAGGTGGAAGAAGAAGTTGAAGAAGAAGAGGAAGAACAGCAGGATGATGAAACAGAGAAGAAAGAAGAGCAGGAAGAGGAGTCCAAACCACGGCACAAGACAACCTACGTGCCAAATATCGCTCCTCCGAAACTCCCTGATGGCGAGAAGGTCGATTTTGACGACCTGCACCGCAAGAGAGTTGAAAAGGATTTCAACGACCTCCAGTCCCTCATAGAGGTGCATTTCTCCAGCCGTCAGAAAGAGGAGGAAGAGCTGATCGCTCTGAGGAACCGCATAGAACGCCGTCGTGCCGACAGGGCAGAACAGCAGCGAGTCCGCAGTGAGCAGGATCGTGAGCGCCAAACCCGCCTGGCCGAGGAGAGGGCGAGGCGCGAGGAGGAGGCCGCCAAACTGCGCGCCGAGGAGGAGGCAAAGAAAAAGGCTATATTCACCAACAAGTCCTTCGGCGGCTACCTGCAGAAGGTGGACCAGAAGAAGGGCAAGAAGCTGACGGCAAGGGAGGAGAAGAAGAAGGCCCTGATGGACCGCAAGAAGCCGCTCAACATCGACCACCTGAACCAGGAGAAGCTGGCAGAGAAGGCCCAGGACCTCTGGCAGTGGCTCCACCAGCTGCACGCCGAGAAGTTCGAGCTGGCTGAGAAGCTCAAGAGGCAGAAGTACGAGATCTACGTGCTCCGGAACCGAGTCAACGATCACCAGAGGGGCTCCAAAGCATCCAAGACGAGCCGCGGGGCAAAGGGCAAGTCAGGCTCCTGGAAGTAAGAGCCGCTCCTCTGCAACTGGACAAGTTGTTTCTGGACTATCTGGTGCCCCGTATCGTACAAAGCTTTCCCAGGGATTGTGTTTCTGCTCGTGTCTGATTGTTGTAACTTTCTGATGTGGTTATTCACCACTTCAGAACTGTGGTTGAAGACTTAACTCTGACGGGATGTGTGGTGGTGTTAGTTCCACCACTCGTCCAGAATAAGGCTCATGGTCGTTTTGTCTTTACACACCGACAGCGTTTTTTGTGCTTCGTCCATGATACATGTTAAAATGTGTGATTAAAGGTGTAAAAGTCTTCAGATAAGGTGCCAAAATGTAATTTGTTTCCAATAAATCAAGACGTATTTTAATATCTTTTGGAGTCCAGTGACGTTATTTTTTTCATGACTGTGATCAAGTTTCTCTCACTTCATTCTAACCTCTTGACACATAGAACTATTTTTTGAAAACGATGTCTCTTAAAGGCTGAATTTTGAGTTTTTTCATTGTTAACTGAACAACGGAGAAAAGTCATGTTGTCAGGGTGGGTGTGGTTGTGTTAAGATCCAACAGGTGTTGCACAGCTGACTTTTTCAGGAGCTAATTTAGTCTCTGAGGCCTCGGACCGAATAGTGTGGGCCGGCAGTGTTTTTAGTAAAAAAAGACCCAACTGTTGACTGAGAGGTCGAGCCCACGACCCCGAGAGGCTGCAGGAGCTTTACTGAGCGGTGTCGGGTACCTTTAAAGGGCTTTAACTGCATTCAACAAATAGCAATTCTCCAAAACTCCTAAAGGTACAGACTTTATTTATTATTTTGCAATGAATGATGACATAGAGAAAGTGCAAAAGGCACAAAACAAACAGCTGATTCAAAAGACAAATTTGAACTTAATTTGATGTTTTTGTTCATTCTTTCCAGCAAATTCTAGTATTGTGTTTATCCAGTCAATGTTAACATCAAACATTCTTTTGTCTAACATGTGTAACAGATATAAATATGCAGTATTTTCCCCACATTCTCACTAGTTATATCACACTTAATAAATGCTGTGTGGCATTAAAACCATCCGAATCACTACATTTGAGTTTTGAAAAACAACATTTAAGCATAACAAAAACTGCAGCAAATACTAACATGCCATAAAAAAACATTTTCTGTTTTAAAATCCAAATTTTGAGATGAATTCATCCAGTTTGATTGATATCAGATCGGATGACTGTTTCAAGATGGCGTAGCATAAAAATTAGAGTCACCTAGAGCGGTTCTGTTTCCGTCAAAAGTTCCGGTTATAAACTCCATGTTAGAGCCAATAGAAATAAAGATATAATTGAAAAGAAGGTTGTGAAAAGAGTAATGTTAACTTAAAAAAGGCTACATCAGAAGTATTCAGAAAAGGCCACAATAGCCCAAGAGTCACAAGGGTTAATCAGCCTCAGTTTCAACTGTATGACAGTTTATATATAAAGTGCATCTCACACAGAGTCTCTGTACACATAACACATCAGTAAAAACAGCAAAACACATCATAACAAATTAAAAGTCAATCATCTGAGTTGATGTGGAGCAAAACAGTCACTCGGTTCTGTCAAAGCAGTGACATGTTTTCTCCACTAGGTGGCACCAGAGCATTAGTTTGTGGCAACCACCTTTTGATACACACAGCTACACACAAATACACAGCTGAATTTTGTATACTTGCAAACTGTAATGATAATAAACTGAGGCTGCCACATTTCTGTGCACCAAAACCTTTATATCCCAAAACAAAAGCTCAGGATTTATTGTGTTGGGCATCAGTGCTGTCGCCTCACAGCACGAAGGTCCTGAGTTCGATTCCTGACTGGAGTTTGCGTGTTCTCCCCCCGTGCCCGTTTCCTCCAGGTACTCCCTCCCGACCATCAGAAACATGTACGTGATTCAATTTGATTTATTTTATTTTCATGTCATGCACATGTCAGTCTTTGAACAAAAGACTTCCCCTGAAGTTCACAAAAAGCTTCCCTTCCTGAAGCACAACTCGAGTTTTCGTAATCATCCAGCCAGAAGATATCAGCGCAAGTGGAGGCCATCAAGAAACAGCTCTGACAGGAAAGACAAACCAAATGATAAAGCTCATTCTCAATTTCTCCGTCACTCTGGTTCAATTTCGAGGCAACTTTGAACAAGATACTGAACCCCAAATGTCTCCTGATGAGCACCTTGTTTGGCAGCTTCCGCCATCACTGCATGAATAGAGAGAGTGTGTAGTTTTGCAACCTCTGTCTATTCCAAAGCCGAAGCATTTGACATTTGTGTCTGATGTTTGGAGGTTCCCAACCCTTATTGTATGAAGTGTGGATTTGCAGCGTTACAACTTGTATGAATATTAAGTTAATTCTCCGGTTGGTGCCAATGAACCGGCTTGGTAATGGCTGCCCACTGCTCCTTATGAATGGGTTGTCAGATTGTACTAAACTGTATTTGAACTGTACATTGTGCTGAATGTGATACCTGCAGACAGGCCTTTCACATGCACTACAGTGAAAACACCCTCTTTACAGCAGCAAGTGTTGGACCAAGGTGCAGGAACATTTGTCTCCTCCGCAGCTTTTGATTGTCTGCCAGGTTTGTGCCGTAGAAGCCATACAGCTGTTTTGCTCTCATGGCGGTGACAAGCCATTAAAGCCTTCCAGACACGGCGGTATGCCAACAGGTTACCATAGAGACTGCAATCAGGTCTCTCTGTACCCCCCTCCAGTCTCAACACGCCCACTCACACACACACACACACACACACACGCACACACACACACCCCACACTTCAGCTTAAAGGTGTGGGTTCTGTGTTGACGGTGTTGGGGAAAGAGAAATGCCCCGGCTGACAGCGTGAGGCCATACCGGCGCATCAATCGACCCGCCGCTTGGCACCAGGGAACACGACGTTCCCAAAACTGTGCTGCTGAGTTCATTCGAAGGCAAGTTTGTTGCCTGTGTTTCAGTTCAGATCTACACCTGCCACGGCTGCGTTGTGTTGACGTGAAAGAAAGGCACTTTAGGGTGATGCACATGGAGTCAAAACGTGTCCTCTCATATCAAAAAGGCGGTGTGAACGTGTGTGTGTGTGTGTGTGTGTGTGTGTGTGTACCAGGAACAGCAGCTGCAGGCTCATTGGGGGGGCGTTGTCGGCTCATTAGTACCCAGCAGAGACTGGAGGATAATGGAATCACTGCATGATGG
>CAEMYA010000162.1:5444663-5462981 GCA_903131615.1 Diplodus sargus | reverse complement strand
GTGATGGAGTCTGTTCCTCTCCAGCCCCACGCCGAAAAGAACAATGTGTGATCTTGTAAAGAAAGTTAGAACAAATGCCAGTGGATTGAGACGGCTTAGCTCTCCTATATCACTGATATATAGTGACGTGCGTTACACTGTTGTATCCACCAGATAATCTGCAGATCAGGTGGCCTGATCATAAAATCAACATTATGATTAAAAGCTGATTGGATGCAAAAATGATGTTTAATGAAAACATTTCGTAACATTAACTGCACCAACCCCACAGTAGCAGAAACATGAGTACACGAGAGCTTAACTTCCCTGATTATCTAAATGTCACATCAGGCAGACACAATCGGTCAGAATCTAACGTGAATTAATTATTTGTGTTCTTCCATGCAATCCACATTTATACACAGAAATCGTCTGTGCTAAAGCTGCCGTCCACCTGATCAATCCAGAGCTCCATCAGAGCTGTTTAAAAAAAATATACTGCAAATGCTAAAAGTTGAATTCTGTGTCTTCTGGAGAGTTTCCTCCGTCCTGTCAAGTTATTAACTACTGCTTTCAACAGTGTCTCTCAGTTTAATGTAAAGCATCACATTAGATTTATGAACGCACTCCATAACTTAACATAATACAACATCTTTTCCTGAGAGAAATCCGCCCTGTGGCAGTTATTGAAATAGAACAGAAAACATAACTTCATAAATAGAGTACACATAACCTGAAATACAGCAACCTTAATAGGTCTTTGAAGACCAAAGAATCCAAGTGAAGAAGGTCTATTTAGATTTAGAGAGGTAATAGCTCAGAGTTCTTATATAGGCAGATAAAAACCCTTTTCTCCAGGGGAAGTAAAGCTCCTGTGGCTCAAAGACAAATTATACTGTTCACCTACATCCCACTTGCCTGCTTTCCTGATGGTTGGCAACCATTACTCTTCATTCAAAATTTCAAAAAGCAGAGTGCTGATTTCATGAAGGACTTACTGAAACTGCTTTCCACCATTTCCATTGAAAATTGACTCCGTGTTGGCCTGAGAGGTTTGTTGATTAACAAAAAAGGTTCAAATGTGCACTGTTGAATTCAGTTGTTGTCTGGAAGATTTTGCTTATGTCTAAAAGTGTCTATAATTTGATCATTGTTATGGACATGAGAGGGTAAAACTACAATACGTTAGACAAGAAAAACACAAATTAGAGAGACTAACATCTTATTGTTTCATAGGAATACAGACTTTTCTAAGATCCTAATTGGGCAAACAATCCTGCGACCCTTTGTTGGATTCCCTAACATCTTCTGACCACTGATCATGGCTGCAGAGTTACATGTTGCATCTCTCATAAAAACAATGATTACAGTTGCATAATACAAAGTTTGTAAACCCCTTCAGTATATTGCTGCGATCCTTGTTTCCGCTCAGAGATTAAACAAAAGTTCCTCCGATCTAAATCACTCAAGAAAATTGATGCTCTCAGATTGTGCTCCTGTTTGTGTTTCATAATATCACTCATACTCAATTCAATGTGCAGGAAACACAGATGTGTAGGAATAAATGCAGAGGAACTGTGAGTCATTGCAAATGAATGTGTGTCTGTGTGTGTGTTGTGTTGTTTAGTCATGTATCGCGGGGAAACACTATAAATACAAACCCATGCAGTTACCTAACAGCTTCCTGGCAGCGGCGGTGCCCACAAGCACATTGTAAGGACACAGGTCAAAACTATGACTCATCACTGGAGTGTAGGAGCTCAGGCTGTTCATTCATGGAAAAACAATTCAGACACCATCCTTACGCCAACTATCTGCAAGCTGCTTTTAGCTCAGGTCTTTCGACTGAGATATTGACTGGGAAACACCATGGAGAGAGTCAATATCAGGTCTGTAAATGGACAAGCAATCCAATTGTCAGTAGAAAAAAAACAAAATGGACGCTTAGACTGAAAGTCTTGTCTCATGACAGTTCTTCTGTTGTTAAAAAAAGCACTCTAATTCAATCATTGCACGTTGACCTGTTTCAAGCTTTGCAGTTTAAAACCATCATAATGAAGAAGGTGATTGTGTTCAAAATGTAGTTTTTTAAGTAAAACTGAACGCTTGAAACAGCAGAATTCCTCCGTTATTGCTGCGATTAATCACACTTTTAATTTGTCTCAATTTGTCAGATCTGGAGGTCAAATCGCTTAAATGTGAGACTGAAGAGGGTTTTTATCGACTGCATTGGAACATGTTGTTGATTTCAAACTCCAGATATTCAGTAATCTGTAATCACTCAGAGCTACAATTTGTAGAAATTGGCATTGGCGCCCTTCCACCATTTGAGTGCAACACCGCTGTTGGAAATACAAATCCCAGGTCTGTAGCAATTTGACAGACATAATTTTGCTGTTATTTTCAACGTTGCTTTAAATGATTATGTATTTAACTGTTCAAGCATTTAAAGTACCAGAAAGGTCAAAACTGACAGAAGCTGCTAAGTGTCACTGCTGGAACCAGCCGTCACCATCACGAGCAGAGCGGAGATGGAAGGTTGCAAAACTTGCTTTATTAGACGGAGGCGACACGAAGGGGGAACGTATTGATGTATGTGGCTATAAATAGACGTTTTACCCCATGGGTAAGAGCATAGGAATCTTCTCTCATTACTCTCCCTGCTTCAATTGATCTGTCTTGACAGAAATGTCCGACTCATGAATAAGCATGACGGGGGATTCATATTAAGACCAGCAGAGGAACTTTTGAACCTTAAAGTGTGAATGTTTTAATTGTGACATTCAGAATGGCCCCTAAAGCGAAGAAGAAGTGTCATCATTGCTATATTTTGATAATGTTATATTTTATAACAAGCTCTTCAAGATGTTATTTTTTTCAAACACGAGACAAAAACAGGAGCAGGCAGGTTGGAACTAAAACAGAGCTTTGAAAATCCAAAATCCAAACTGAAACAAATCCAAAACACAAGACATAAAAAATGAATTAAAAAACAGAGGTAGCAGGCAGTGGCAAAATCAGACAACCTATGGAAGAACAAAAAAATACAAAACTCAATAAACTACAATCCAAAGAAGAAACGCATGCAGACTGTGACGCATGACAAAAACAGGACAGACGAACTGACGAAGAGCGGGGAAGACAAGTCTTGAGGGCTGTCAAAACTCACATTTCATCCAGTCCAGAAGGGCCCTCAAGCGGACTTTATGACTTCCAGACTTCCAGATCGCCCTCTTGCGCTGCAGACTTCAACAGAATTTACTGATCTAATTACCCACAATTCCTGATGTGATGACAGTAAACGCCTCAAGGTAAGTATGACTAAAGCCTTAGTTCCCAAGTCTAGAGGGTAGAAATACGGATTCAGCCAAGGACTTAGCACAGGTGAGGAGCAGAAAGGATGCGAAAAACAGACAAAGGAAGGAAATCAAAATCAAAATGTGACACATAAGGACAGCATTTCAAAATAAAACAGGAAATAACAAAACCAAAAACTCAAACTAAGGCTACCGGTTTTAATTATTTCAACTCTTGTTTCTTGTAAATCATGTTTTTGTCCATCAGCTTCTCCTGAATACAGCAATACCCACGAGCCTTTGCTGATATGGAGAAGAATCAGAATTGAAAGAATTATATTTTGCGTTTGCATTAATTAAAGAAACATGAAAGAAAAGAAAATGGAAATACTCAAGGACAGCACCTCAAAAATCCACCACTGCTGCTTTGAGTGTTTTCTTTGAGAAAGTGAGTGTTAATGTTAAAATGAAGCATTTTTGTCATAACACACAGTTTGATTTTAAGAAAATGAATCCCACTGAGTGTCCTCACTCTGCCAGAGATCAAGACTAAAGCTTTGTCAGTCCTCTAAATGATTTTCCGCCTTGCGAGATCATCACTGCGGCTCCGTGAAATTCTGATACCCTCTGACTCAGACTTGTGTTAAGCCCTGTTTTAAATTTGGTCTGAAGGTGGTAATTAAGGCATCGTGAGATCTCACTGATACTGATGGGATACAAGAGGTTTCACTGTGGCCCCAACAGGTGTGAGCAGCGGTACTATCATCAGCGCCGTCACGGTGGCAGGAAGACGTAGTAATAACCGGTTGGGAAGGTCTCCGCGAACGGGCCTCTCCAGCTGCTCTGTTGATTTACACTGCGAGCAGAGGTGGAGGAGTCAGCATGAATCACTCGAGATACTGAGAGGACACAGCGGAGGATGTGAGCTTGAATCTAAATGCAGCCGTTTATCAAATGTCGTACATTCCGTCACAGGTATGGCTCATCCTGCAGCACGGCAATTCATAACCGGAGACACACATCCAATGTCCAGATGAAACAGGTGGGCAGGGACGTAGACGGACACATTTACCGGAACAGAACACATGAACACAGATCTAAAGACGTCAGATCTCCCCCACTGACTACGCAGGAACAAAGAGTTCCTGCTAACGACCACACAGAAACATCACTTTCAGGCAACGCCGCACTCGTCTTCCTTCATCTGAAATGTAAGATTCTTGCTGGATGTTTTTATTCTGGCAATCACAGATAAATTCTTTAAGGAAGCTACTAACTCAACCTCCGCTAAGATCAATTATCTTCTGATGCAAAAACGTCTTAACGCACATTATTCCTTACAAACCAAGACAGGAGGGGACCGTTAATGTCAGATCAGTGTAGGGACGAAGATGATCTTCTCATTTTGTGTTGTTTGAAGACTACCTCTGACTCGATGTCAGGGGGTTTACATCCACTCCGCGAGGATGACCTTTATTAACACTGAACTGTGCTTCATCTCTCTCGGGTATTGAACTGAAAATGAGCACATGTCTGTGTCTTTGTATCACTGCTTTTCATGACTCACGTCTAATACGATAATCATCCAATCATTTGCATATTTCCTGGAAATCTTTTGCACCACAATTTTTTTAGATTTGAGTTATGTAACCCAGCTCCAACCGGATGCACCCTGAGCACTAACACGTGGCTGGGAGCCGTGAACTTTTTTTTAATGGAGACACCGACGGCCATAAAAATGACCGTTTGGCTGTAATGGGCAGTGGCATTACATAACTGTCTGTCCGTTTACCCCTTTAACTGTAATTGTTCTGAGAATAGAAATAGCCACCGCTACCTCGCCTTTAATGAGTTGACCTTAGACCCTCCGTTCCCCGTGGAAAATCAACCTATAATAAATCAATCTGTGCACACTGTCTTGGGAATACATACAAGCATCCACAGTTCCTGATGGATATGATAACAGGACTTGGTATTAATTTATATTTATCATCTAATCGTAATATGTGGAGTATTGTGTGGGGGAAACAAACGTTTTTATCATATTAGCATCACTGAGGCTCTTGATGACCCAGTGATGGCTAATTAAGCCCGTCAGATGATCAGAGCTGTTGTTGAACCATTTGGAGTACAGACACGGTGTTGAAAGGTTGCATTCTGATTTTTTCACCTAAACGGTCAGAAGCTGTGTAAGTGCTTCCATCATTGATCTATAGGAGTACAAACACACTTAATTGATCAGATGTAACTGCCTTTATTAGCTGGAAAACATATTGGGTCCACAGAATTCATCTTACATGAACTAAGTTGAAATTGGATATTAATATCACTGAAAATTGACACTTTACACATGTTTTTCCAATTAAATATCCTGCAACTGGGGAAAAAATTACATTTTATGAGCTTAAAATACCCCTGAGAGAAACAGGACCATTAAATCCATTATATTCCTTTATTTACATTTATTAAAGTAGTCAAAAACAAGTGCTTAGGTGGAAAAACAGCTTATAAAATGAGAAAAATGCATAGAATGACATGAACATGCATAATTTCCTAGCTCCATTTATACACCCATATATTCAAAAATGTGAAATCTCATTGGTTAAAGGATGTGTTGATTATTTTGTGGCTGGCGCGTAAGTGGCTCAGGGAGGGGGAAGAAGGGAGGGTGGGTCTTTTGTATGAAATCACTCGTTGTGCTATAAGCTCATAACTGGTCAAATGAGGATGTCAATCAATAGCTCAAAGATTAGCTGCCATATTGGGTAACTCTGCTTGCTTTCAATAGTGAAATGTGTTGCTATTTTGTTGAGAGAAGACGCTTTTGTTGGAGTTTGATACGCTACTTAAACACTCTGACGCTCCAGAAATGTGTACACGCTTTTTTGCAGGCAAGTTGGTTTGTTTGTTTGTTGATTGTACCTTCCTGATGTGGTTTTATTCTTTTAATGAACAGAAATACAACAATATAAGCTTCTATACACATAAAATTGAGGTGGATGGTTAAACATCTTCTAAAACTTCATTATTCATAAAAAAGACAGATAATCTAAAAGAAGCGCTCATCTTTATTGACATCCTCAGTGTTGATTATTTGAAGCTGGGATGGATAATGACAAATCCTGCAGGTGTGGTGTTGACGTTCACCACGAGACCAATCCAATCTCCTCCTAAGTCTTCAAAGAGCGGGACCCAGCAGAAATACCCATTCAGGAAATGACAAAGCTTTAATAATATGCATCGCCACATGGAGCTATTAGCCCTTGCTAACTAAAGATACAACTCCACTCTAAATATGGGTTTAGCATCCAAAGAGTGGGCAGCTTCATTGCCAAGGAAACTAATGCAACATCCCCCTTTTGTCTCTTTCTGGCCAATATCGCGGATCAAAAGGAAGTTGTGCTTCATGTCACGCTGCAAGAAAGATCAAAATGTTCCCTTTGTGTTACACCATCAAACGGATGCAAGATGAGATAAAGGGAACCATCACGCTTTTTTATTTTGTCTTGAGGGTCTTAAAAGCATCTCACAAAACTCAAGGCCTTGCCTCGCTCCATGGATTGGTTATGTAACATTTATTATATGCTTTAGCTGAGAAAATAAAACCTCAGAGAGAAATAACAAGCATTTGGAAAAGGGTGCTACTTTACCAGCTCGTTTATATCTTCATACCATGTGGAAATGTAACTAATTCTGATGACAACAAAAGGGAACAGCGCTCTAAATGTTTTCTTTCTACCGTTTCTGTTTCTGTTCAGCACTCTGAAAGAGTCAAAGCCTCCTCAGTCTGAATAATTATGCCTTTCTGAACACTTGTTGCTCACCACTCCAGTGAAAGGGAAAAGTTATTCTAATTATTGTCTTGACAGCACCGTGAAAGGCGCTAACAAAGGCTGCAGCAGACAACGCTCAAAGAACCATGACAGAACTATAATTAAAATGGCTCTTGTTGATGTGACATTGTGACTTCTGCCCCTCTGTTTACTGTAAGAGGCAGGTGTGGAGTTCAGTGAGGTGACACAGGCTGACTGTGAAGTATCGCCTCGCTTTATTTGGTGTTTTTTTGACCACCAGTGTTTTTGTAGTATGTGATCTGTTCACTGTAACAACCAATGCAGCAACACATTGTTATGGATACCTGTGCTTTTTTTTGCAAGACCTGCTTTACTACTTCCTTGGATGTGTTCCCTGTGCTTGACTCACACTGTTTACTCACAGTAGTGAGTGGTTGTTATGTCTGTTTTTCTTGCAGTTCTGACACGGAGGCTCATAAGAGCTGCAGTGTCCCCAGTAAACACACCGACCTCTTCGGCCTCTCTTCCGGATTATGCTACACCTCTTGGGGTCGCTTATCCTCCAGAGCTGCTCGTCACTGCCATAAAGTCTGTGCGAAGCAGAACAGACAGTCCGGGTGTTCAGAGGGTGGGCTGCCACTGGTTGGGTACACTGCAGCTTCTACAGCTAAAGGAGTCGGTGTGTTTACTGGGGAAACTACAGCTCACAATCCGCTGTATCAGCTCCACAGCCAGTTGTTCGAAGAGAAGATTTACCTGCATGCAACCAAAGCCCAATTAAATGTGATCAGTCAATACAATTCAGATAACAAATGGAAACTAGAACACCTCCGATGCCAAAATCCAAAGTATTTTCCGTTTAGATGCAGAAACCTTTGTCAAGGAAAGTTACAAATGCATTTCTGTGCCAAACAAGAGAGCTTGTTGCACGTAAAACGAATGTCATATTTTGCTAGTGAACAACATAATCCTAATTAATCTTTTTTAAAATGAAACATTCAGTTTTTACTGTCTAGTACAGAAGTTAATACCCATTTAACTTTTGGACAGAAAACCCATTTCACATGTTTCGCTTGATGAAGTATACCGCCTAGACAGGTTAGAGAAGCTGATGGAACAAATGCTGTTTCAAAAACAAATTGATGAACATATTAATTCCACCTTCGCAGACAGAAAGAGACACGATGTGACTCTTCGTTTTTTATTTATTTTGTTAAAATACATATTAAACAGATACAATAAATCATATTCCAAATGTTTACTTTAAATTGTTACAAAAGTTATCACAAACTGTACACATCATGATGACAGCAATCGCAGTTGTTTTTGCTCAATATAGATTCAACCAATATGCAAACAATTACAGCTCAAAGCTCTAAACTCCTAAACATGGAATAACTTGATAAGATAGAGTTGGCTTCACTGGGTGTCCAGTCGGACTAATTGTTCACAACTATTACAGAACGTGTATAAATTTCACTCCATTACAAGTCTGAGCTGTTCAAATAATCACCAAACAATAGAAATACATTGTGATGTCTCTATTTTTCATAAATTCACGGCAACTTCTTAATTCCAATTTTCCATATATACAATTGACAAGTATACTGTATATACAAATGTAAACACAATGTTTAAAATTTGGAATACTCTAACATATTCATTTCATACATTTTCCCTCGATAGATGTGTTTTTAAAGTGGTGAAAGGCATGCTACAAGTAAAAATATATATATTTTTTATATTAAAGGTCCAGTGTGTAAGATGTAGAAGCTCTATTGGCAGAAAGTGAATGTTGTAATTATTGTTTTATCAGTGTATATTCACCGGAAACAAAGGATTGTTGTGTTTTTGTTACCTTAGAATTTGCTTTTTTCCGATCTACTGAGTGAGCCGGTCGTCTTTCAAGTTGTCCGCCATGTTTCTACTGTAGCCCTGAATGGACAAAACTCAACAGGGGCTCAAGAAAGGTAATTATGGGTTGCTCAACTTTTGAGCAGCCCACAGAAAGTGCGACATACTTTTAACTAGTGGCCGGATTGTTTAATCACAACATCACACAGGCCCTAAAAGACCCTTAAGCTTAAGATGTGAAAGAAGCTTCTGTAAAATGTTGGATGTACTTTTTTTTTTAACGTAACAACCCTGACTGTCATCGGGGTAATTTTGGACTTCATTCCACTTCACACCTTTCATAGTATAGACGTGACCCCGGCACCAACGCTGTGTCCAGATTCTCATTAAAACATCCATGTTGAGAGGGGAGGCGGAGGTCAGGGGTATTCAGTTGGTCATCAATTTCAACTAGATGACACTAAATCCTACACACTGGATCTTTAAGGGCAGCACGGGGGGGGAAAGCATCATTATGCATGTGCAAGTAAGTTAACAGTACATAGCCTTTTCTCTATTTGCTATGTTGATTTTTTTTATTAGTTTCTTATTACTCACGTATAAGTAGAAGCTGAGTCAATGTTCTGTCTTAGATGCATTGAATTTAATTTCATATGGCTTAACGTAAAAAAATATACATAACATTTATAAATGTTTGAGTGAATGCGTAATTTTTGTAATACTTGATTATAATTCCCTGAATTTGTAAGTGGTGACAAAACATACAATAAGTTTGGATAAATTGAGATTTGATTTCCATCTTTTTACCAATTGAGCAGCTGCTAAGCTCCGTCCTCTTTTGTTTTTGTCGCTAAGCCTGCCAAGCTTTCTGTTATCTGAGCTTTTTGCACATGGCACATCACAGTTGATTTGCTAATTGTGAACAGGAATTTCTTTATTTAACCTGTAAACTCACATTTAAGAAGCTATAAAAATGCTCCTGGCCCTGGAAGTAAGCCTGGGTTAGATTGCTACTGTGGGCACGAAGCTAGTTAGCTGTAAATGCTAACATCTGCAGCTTAACTTCGAGGCGAGCAAAGCTTGACAAGCCTGCTGCCTGTTGTGCCTACTAATCGTTGCTCAGCTATTTTTTGATAGTTTTTTCTGTATAATTAAGATATTGACATCTCTTTATTAAAAAATGATTATGTACCTTTTTTACTGCCAATTTGTAAACCAGAATTTGGAACCAAAACGTATCATTCATGAGGGATATTTGCAGTGTTATAGTAGTGTTAAGTTATAGATGCGATAAAGGGATTCATACAGTATGCTTCAAGTTCAATTTGTGATTCCCGGCTCCCGACTAGCTTTTTACACTGGTTGCAAGGGTGCGCCCAATAACACATTGAATTTCTTTCTCAAATTATGCTTGTCAACAGGAATAAAGGTGCAGAAAAATTCTTCAGCACACACAACAAGAAATTTCAGTAAAAAAAAAAAAATATTTCTAGAGATTTTGTGTAAAACTGAATAAAAATATCAGGCGTACCAGTGTGACCAATGAAAATGCCAAGTCCTGTTTTTATGTTCTGAATTTCATCTGCTGTGTTTTTCAGGTGTTTAGAAACAAATTTAAAGTTATTTCAAACACATGTGATTTGATCTCTCTGTACATATGCTTGCTACATGTATCTGCTACATCTAAGAGTCCCGTTGACGTCCCTTGTAGGTAACAATGGCTGGTTAATGGCCGCTTTTACACGTCGTTGACAGTTGCGACTGATGTATTTTAAGAGCGACTCACCCAGCCCTTGTTGTCGCTAAATTACCTGCATTCTTCAGCTATTGACTGTTGTTATCAAGCAAATGTTTTCATGGCAATGAGCAGTGCAGCCCTTTAGCTTTGCGCCTTTTCAAAGTAAAACGCTAACTCACTAAAGAGCTCTCGGGCCAGAAAAAAATGTCGCTCAACGTATTGAGATTGATACAGCTTCAAGTGAATCGCTGAGGACTTCTTGCAGCGAGGCCTGCCATTCATATTGTCTGTGTAAATGAAGCCTTTCTGAGAATTTCAAAGCAGATGTATGAAAAACAAACCCTTGAATTGAGTGACAGTGAGTGCTGTGCATAGCCAGCTCTGTAGAGCACTTGAAAAATCAGAGTTCAAGATGAGTGAATGAAAACAATTTGAAACAAAAACCTGCGTAAACACGACAGAAACCAATCGGGATGAATTTAATTTTCATACAACATGCTCACGAGAGACTCAACACGACTTCCCAGCAGCTCTTAACAAGCGTCTGGTTTCTTACAGAGGTGCTGTCGTCACTCTACCTGTGAGCCTCAAGGTGTCTGTGGAGGTTTGGGCGAAGGACACGAGCCTTGACTCTCAAAGCTTGCTGCTCTACCCGGCCACTGCAAGGTAAATATCACAAAACACAACACGTTATAGAGGCTTTGCCGTCCTTTTGTGGTATCAGAGCAGGTTATTAGTCTAATCCTTAGGTTGTACTGTGATCATAGGCAAAAGAGTTGCATTAGTGCAGCAGAGCCAGATCATCACACAGGGGATGCGGCAAGCAATATAGAATTTTTTATGAAACTGTTACATGATTTGTCCTCAGTTGACAGGAGAGATGGGTTATTATGTTTTCAAGGCCTAAAAGACAAATTTAACTCTGTAACTGCGTGTGATTTGTGAGCCATGACGAGGTCTTACATTTTGTGTGCGGTCTTAAAGGAATGGTTCACCCGAAAATGAATAATTCAAGGAATGTGGGGTGAAGTTTTCTAGTCCACAAAACAATTCTGGAGCTTCACGGCATGACACCATTTTCCTAAACAACTGAAGTAGATGGGGAGAATAAAGTAAACATGGCTCCTCACAGCTCGTCCGGCAGAATCTTATCCTCACTTTAGCCTCTAAGCTGAGAGCTTCAGTGCTCATCCCGTCTGACGTCGGTGCACAAGCTCGACTGAACGTCTTTTTTTTCCAATTTCTCGGAATGCATCAATGCTGTTGTGTTGAAAAGCCTCAGAAATGTGTTACCCAATTTTCCATCAGCATGAAAGTAGATAATGACACAATCCTTTAAATATACTGCAAACAAAATCTATCTTTTAGGTATCAGTGCTCCTTCTTTGAGCGCCGTCATCTTGGATTCAAGGCAGTTACGATGAATCCCAGCATGTTGCACAGATGGGGGGAAAGATAAAGGAAGGATAAAGCTGCATACACCTTCATATTCTCACAAAAACTACCAAAACATTGTTAGCGACAGGATCCTCTTCTGTTTATGCATGCTCCGTCTGTTTCAGACACTCTCATGAAGACACGCAGCTTCCATTTCAAAGCAAACACAAAACCCTTTTGTACTCGTGAGCAGATGTCAGTCTGTAAATTGCCCCGTAATAGCTGTCGGATTTTCTGAACCTGCCGTGTGATTGTAATGTTTTCGAGCGTGTTTCTTATAGCGTTACTATTGAATGCTACATTTTTCACAGCAGCAATTTTCCCCAAGAAGAGATCTATAATCCCTGTATCCCCCTCTCCTTATTGCAGCACAATGTTTTGACCGGAGCTGCAGAGGACATGGGGTTTTGCCTATGATGACAGTTGTAAACAAAGCACATGAAGTAGTTTTACCACTAAAAAATGAGTAATCACCTGTTTTTTCCTATTCGTCAGATGAAGAGTAGAGGAAAAGAGGAAGAAACATTGATAACATGTAAAATATGAAATTGCATTGCGCCTCTCAGTATTTACACATGTTACGTTATTAAAGGGTCACTCCACCAATTTTACACATTCAAAGTGTGTTCACAGGTCTTGGGGAGCTTATAGCCTTTTGTGGCTCCAGAGAAAGCTGTGTGTACTAAATTCTCTCCAGTGATGTCACTCAGTGGCTAAATTGCATTATGGGTAAATGTAGGCGTCAGACTTTGAAGGAAGAAGAATACAATATTTCTGCTTCTGCTTTGATCATTTGTTTTCAATGCTAGTGGACTGCTGCCTATATTACCCATAATGCAATTTAGCAACAGAGTGACATCACTGGAGGCAATTTATCAGATTACATGCAAGCTTCCTCTGTAGACACAAAAGGTTTTATTATATTTTTTCACATAAATTATGCAGGACAGGTGTGATCCCCAAGACCTGTAAACACACTTTAATATGTAAAACTGGTGGAGTTACCCTTTAACTAGTCAACTATACCAAAGAATCCAAGAGTCAGTTGGCAAAGCTGGCAACTTCTCTATGAAGACATGACATCTGAGATGCTGAGTTTAGGCACCTTGTTCTGCTACGTATTAACCCACTTTGCTGTTTTTCTCTCTTTTTGATTTCAACTAAATTACATGTAACTAAGACAGTGTTGCATCAACCCCAAGCTGCCTGTTTCCCCTTCAAAGCTCATCTGCAATCTCAGTATTGAACATAAAGGAATTAAACTAATATCTATATTCTCTGATGACTCTTGGTGAAACAGCCAAAATCTCAAAATCTCCCTTTAAGCAATTTTTTTGTTTGTTTGTTTGTTTGTTTTTTTGGTGATTTTCACAGAAAAGGACCTTGACTTTTTTAGAAAGACTAGATGGGACTAAACCCATTTTCATCTGGATTTGTATGTCTTCATGTATCAAAAATGTGCTATGTTCAGTAAAAGTACGTCAAGAGAAAAACAACCGCTGATGAAATTTTTTTTAAAGTATATTTTAAAAAAACATAAGCTGTGACTTTCAACCTCAATTTTTGCCTTTTTTGTTGAGTTTTTCATCAGATTTCATTCTCAAGTGTTTTCTGAGATTCATTACAAATACAGCTACACTGCTGGATTTAGGTAGAAAAAAAACAATAATATTACACACACATAAAGGAAATTAATGAAAAGCCTCAACAGGACAGAGCTGGGATCAATGTGACATTCAGGAGCTTCTGCAAAGCTCTGTAAACATGAGACTGTACCTCTCCCAGAGCGTGCCAGTGTGTGATGGGCTTCCGTGGGTAAGCCAGCATTTCGTTCCAGTGATCTCGTCCAAGACCCTCAGCGTCCGGCCCGGTGTGACACACGCCGATCACCTCATTGTGTCCGACCCTGTTGGCCGTGAAACACACGTTAACACACATTTAGATGCACATAATGAAGCAGTCGGCGAGCAACCATAAAAATCAAGAATAAACTGGGCAAGTAAATGATTATTTCACCGATCTGAACACAATCATAAACCTTCTGAAAGATTTAGGACTTGTGCTGTAGTTCAGCACGTACGCATGTACAGTTCTTACTGACTGCTTCACTCACCGATCGTAATCCATCACCATGATGGACAGACTGACTTGTTCCACGTTCTCCGGGGGAATGTCGAAGATGATGGCCTCGTTGTATGACGGGTTGAGTGTGCTTTTCTTGGTGGTTGTTTTTCGCTTCTTTAACCTCCGTCCATCACATATCAGGTAAACCTTCACATAAGGGTCTGGGAGACACGACAGCTGTCTTTTAATAATACGTTTGGTTGTCTATAGGTAGAAAATTACAGTTTTATAGGATGTTCTCAACTGAAACTAACGCTAAGGGAAGAGCCGACCATTAACAGGTGTGCAGAAGTTTTATGAAATACGAAAAATGTCCTTTTTTTGACTTCAATATTTTGTCCCCCTTGGCGTCTCTCGGTCCCCATTTCCATTCTAAGTGGCCTCCCGCCGTCTCGTTTCAGCTAAGTTTGATTTATGGCTCAGCTTGTGCTTTTGATGTGAGGCACATCTTATTTGCTGTCGGGTTACCTGAGGAGCCTGTGATGTCCATGGCTTTGAGGTTTCTGCATTTGATGACTGTTAGGGTCATTCTCCCTGCTGTGGGGAGGTAGCACAACGAGTACATGATCTCTCCCAGGTCGACGCTCTCCTGGAGGTGAAAAAGGGAAACGTCGTGTCCGTTTTTAAATGCTCTCACCGCCCTTTTGTGCAGCAAAATGCCACGACAGAGAAACACACAGGTGAGGAAATTAAGGAGATTGGATTTTGTTAAGTGGTGCTTAACGATGTATTAGCATAGCATGGCTGGCTGTTGTGATACTTCAATGGTGCTGGAAATGGCAGTGGAAATAGCTACTTCTGCCCACAATTGTTCGAAATGCTCGTTCTCACACACACTTAGAGAATGAAACACCCAACAAATACACATCCACAAAGTAACTGATGTGTTGGCAGAGGAGTTACAGCAGGGAAATATCTTCATAGTACAGTAGACCACAATTCACAGCTTCAGCAGGAAGGATGAAATGTTATCCTTCAACTACGTCAATGTAGTTTACATTCTCTATATTGTGGATTAGCTCACGCCATGTGAAAGCAGCAGTCTGTTGTGGCTAATTTTGTATGTGCCGTTCTGCACGTCTCATGGCTGCACATTCCTCTGAATTAGGAAAGGAAAATGTTGCCTTTTCCTTAATTTACATCCCAATTCACATCAGCATTAAGCAGATTCAGATTATAGTGCATCACAGTTAAAGACAAAATGATTCATGTATCATTTGTTGCGGCAGTTCAGGAGAAAAATGATGGAAATGTTCATGACTCTCTAATGCAATGTTGTAAAATCCTCTAAAAAGTTTTGGCAGTGGATCTGTTATAAGTAATATATACAATTTATAATATACAATAGCTGGATTAGCCCTGGGATGGGTGTAAAAATTAATATCCATCTTGACATACAGCACATAAAGATGGACGATGAGTCTCCACATCCTTTTAACAAATAAGGAAGGAGCAGTTTACAGCCTCCACTGCTGGCAGCCACGAGGGAGCTATTGAGATGTTCAGGCTTCAATCTTGGGGGAGCTGTTATAGCCTCCATCTTTATATATGTCACAGGCCTAACCTCTATCTTGTGAGCCTGTTTTAGCCTCTTCATCTTGTATGTACTGTTACAGAAAAGTATTACAAACGCACCAGACTGCGGCCTCGTCCTGCATTACGACCTCGCTCTGACACTTAAAAGCAGCCGTGCCGTCGAAAAAGTGCAAAAAAGTGAAACATCCTTTGCACTCTACTGGTAAAAAGGTTAAAGAGCCTTTTGTAGACGACTACTTCATACTGAAACTCTTCAGAGACACTGACAAAGAATGTTTAAAATCTATTGTTAGATATTCAACCTTTTTGCCAGAGAAGCGCCGTAGATTTTTCTCTTTTCATACCTGATGTGTTTCCTACCAAAGAGCACCTTCAGAGACATAATGAATCACCTCCAAGTCATTCTGTATGTGAAACTGAACGTGCAGCTTTCAATAAAGCCCACGGAGGGCTACTGTATACATGAGGCTGAAAACAATGGCTCAGTGTTGAATGAAGACAGTGTTCATAAATAAAGCCATGACAAGCGTTCGTGTAGGAGTGAAATGCATTGTGGGCTAAATGACCACATCTTTCTTTAGAACGAGTTCGTGTGAGGAGACACGATTACTGATTACTGATTACTGTACACGCTGCTCGTATGAATACTTTGTAAAGTTTAAACATATCACAAGCTCAGTTCATGTATCATAGTGTGTTTAGATAATTGCATTCTGTTGCTATAATTAGTGAAGAATACCGAGCAGTTTGTGGAAAATGTGCGTGGGCGTTTGGCTGATGAAGTGCATTTCCCGAAGAATTATGCAGCGAGCTGCTGCCGCTTCTGTGGAACGTCATTGATGAATCCAGGCTCTCAGGAGTGAATCAGTGCAATACTTCATGTTTAGACCTTTCTAAAAAAAATGCGTCTTTTCTCGTTCTGGCGCTTACGTGGCATCGGTGTGAGGACTTGGATGGCGTGTAAGTGCGAAACGGCAACTCACCGTGGTCGCCGCGTGAATATCCTTCCACACGACTGCCTCTCTGGAAAGGTCAGAGAGTTCAAAGAGGTTGTCCACCACCACCTCGCCAATCATGTCGTGGCTGGTGAAGCGGTCGAAGTCGTAGACGCTGAAGTGCAGCTTGCGGTTGCACAGCTCGTCGTACACCACGGGGAAACAGAAGCTCTCGTCAAACATGGGGTTCAGGTTCTTGCGGTGGACGCGCGTCTGGAACTTCTTCTTCCTCTCCGGCAGCAGGTAGATCTTCACGTACGGGTCGGAGGTGCCCGTGAAGTCTTTGGCGGGCAGGTCCAAGGCCTTGAGGATTCTCACCACCAGCGCCTGCTCCTCGTAGTCGTACCGCAGGGAGAAGCTGAGCTTTCCGCAGGTCTCCACGGGCCCTTTGGCCTCGTCCTCTGAGTCCACAGATTTCTGCTTGTAGAGTTCTGGCTTTATTCTTCCGATGCTCGCTGTTGACGACTGTCGCAGCGGCACCGTGTCCATGGTGAAGTCAAAGCTGGTGACATTCATCTGACGAGGCAGGTGGCGCCGGAATGAATTGTGCCTGTTGAAAAGGGTAAAGGGCATCAGGTAAATGTCTCGAGCGTCAGAGTTATGCATGAGCGGCTCTGTTATGATGGGCGCTAACGGTTTGTCAGGAGAGAGGTACATCTACGAAGCATGATGCATAATAACGTGGCGCTCATGGAACATGTTTTGACTGTTAGGATAGCTCAAAGTCTTCAGGGATAGAAGCAAACAAATCTAGAATAGAAGCAGAAATAGTCACCAAACAACCAGCTGGTATGTCAGAGGCCTCAGGTGGCTTCAAGGCTCAACAGTAATGACTCTGAGGGATATCTTTCAGTGTTCTTGATGCATTTCGACGAGTAAAACCACTGATTCCAAACCTCCGTCCAACCTGAGCCCTTTCTATTGTTGAGTGAACTGACGACCCCTGTTTAAGTGATGTATTTTAAGGGATCTTTCAGATTGTAGTCCAAGCATAACAACAGATTAACTGTGATATAACACAAAAGGTCAGTTCAGTGCCTATGGATAGTGTGCGTGAAACGAGCAATCGGGATATATTTTGAGCAGATTATTTCCTGGGAATTCATTTCTATAAAGTTTTCATCCACCTTAAACATCAAGGAGGACTCACCATCCCCCAAGAAACTCTGGCGACCCCTAGTGGGGAGTCAGGACGCCCAGGTTGGGAAACCAGTGGCTGGAACTTCTTACATTTACCTGGCTAATCATATGATGCACATGTTGTTCTTGTGAGGCAGGTAAAGGCGCTTAAAGGTTTTGTAGACAACCCAAGTAAAATTCAATACAGCTGTTCAGCTCATTTTGCCCTAAAAGTAGTACCAGACAATAAAATCAAAAGGTGCATGGGGGGTAAAACTGAACGATTTCCTCCACTTTGTCACCACCGACTGTGATTTGAGAAAATGACAACCCATCTCCAGCGTTCACATTTGAGCGCTGAATGCCGGAGAATTCACCTGCACGCTGCAGGTTTCTGTGAAGTTGACATCTTGCGGGAAAGAAAGAAGAAAAAAAAAAGGAGAAAA
>CAEMYA010000162.1:5424512-5444644 GCA_903131615.1 Diplodus sargus | reverse complement strand
AGAAAAAAAAAAAAGCCTGTGGTGTTTGACTCCCCAATCTTGTCACCTAGCAACAAGCCCTTCTTTCTGACAGCCAGACAATCACAGCGATCTGACAGCTGTGGCACAGATGATATGGCACAGGATGCACGGCTGAAAATTAATAAATGCTACACTCAAGTGTTGTAACACACGGAAGGCTGCGCGTTGTCTGGGAGCAGAGACAGACCACAAATCACAGAAGATAATAAGTATTTGTCTTTGCACCCTGTGTGAAGTTGTATTACTCACTTTTAAGACTCTTTAAACCACAACATACACTTAATCCACCGGAGATTACACTAAATCCACCACTAACACCAGAGATAGAACTATGGTTTTATTACTTTCACTGATCAATAATGTCCTCATGAACTAGAACAGAGAAGTTGGAGGTAAGACGAGTTCACTGAAATTCAGAAAGTTTTCTTTTTTTGTTGTTTTCCAAAAATTTATGCTACCTCCGGAGAACCTGAGGGGCAAAATGATTGATTAACGATGATGATTTGATCTAATTTCTTTCCCTCCTGTGTTTAAATTCTTGGTGTTTTTTTTGTAGCAGTATCTTTTTCTAATTAACAACCTTTTTCTTCTCTTGCCAAAGCTTTTTTTTTCTAATAGGTTTCACAGATAACAGAAATGAAAAAAATCCAAAACCTTTTTTATCCACCATTTCTCAAGTCATAACACAGGAGAGAAAACAATTTAGACCAGGCTCAGAATAAAAAAAATAAATCCTCACCTCTGTGGATTCTGATCACAGTGTTTAAAAATGAAAAATTTCTCGATGATAAGATTAAGAGCTCATTACACTTGTGCAAAGTAGTTTGTCTCATTTAGACAGATAAGAGACTAAATCTTGCCCTCAAAATAATTGGTGAAGAATCACCTGTCGTGATTAATATCCAACATTTCTTTGCCGATCATACATTAAAGCTGACACAAGTTGATAAAAAAATGATTTAATAGTTATCCATAATGGGTTTCCTTGTAATATATCATTGGACTGCCACCAAAGCAGTTTGAAGATGTCACTTTCTGTCATTTTGCAGAACAAACAATAAACAGATAATCATTAGTTGCAGCCCAAACACCGGCTTAATTAGTAAATACAGCTCGTAGAAAAACTTAATTAGAAAGGCCATCATCTCTCACAACCAGTCAGTATCTAATAATTGCCTTTGCAGATACAGAACTTAGTTGAAAATGTCAAGATGACATCTATCTTCTCTTTGTTGTTGTACCTTGAAGCAACGTTACAAAAATTGACATTTTGTGTGATTTGGCGTCCTGAACAGTTTCTGAGTGCAAATTCCATGTCTGTCTATTAAAATGTGTCGGTCATAATGTAGGTGCTAACACTGTACCATCAAGATGGTTTTGATGATATTTTAAGGTTTTAAAAAAATTTACATAATGTTGCTTTAAGCTGAAAAATAAGCAGCAGAGCTGTAAATATACTGTGGCAGCATATCACCAGAGTAACCGACAACTGCTAGCTAGCCTTCTAGCTAATTAGCACATGACTCATTTAGCCATGGAGCCAGTGCCCCTAGTTTTGTCTAGACTGGGACCTCGGATCACAGAGAGGTCACTATGGACACTGAACCGGGACTGAACGCGGCAACCGAGACGGACTGAGGTCAGTTTAACAACAGGGGATACAGTATGGAGGCGATTTACAGCATCTCTGACCATCTCTGACTATGACCTCAGGGATGACGAGAGAGGAGTGACAGAGTCAAATATTTTCACATCTTGCTCAGTTAGAATTGAGGATTTTATCAATCAAACCCAGGGTGATGTGGAAAGACAAATCAAGACTGGTTTCATGAGTTTATGTCTCGTTCGAATGAGGTGTGTTTTACGACGATAACAAGGCAGATCATCTTAGTTTGCTAAAAGAGTGAAACCATTATTTTTTTCAGTTTATTAATGAAAATAGAGGTTTCGTATCCTGACACTTTGTTGTATATTTTGTTCATTTATTACCCCATTGTGGGGGGTTAATTGCCGGTATAAGACAGCACAGGCTGGGCTAGCTGGTTAGCACGCTAACTTCAGTACACATCTCTACAACACAAAACAGACATTTCTTTTAACATTTCAGGCATATATTCTGGTCATATCTTACAAATCGCTCCTTTAAGCCACTAACACTGGCCCTGAAGCAGTATTTGGTCTTCAGTCGGGAGTTTATTGCACGCTGTAGGTGTTATTGACATTTTATTGTCATTCTAAAAAGAAATAATCTATCCACATCAGGAATCACTGTCAGGAGCGTAGGTGGAAGGAACGAGACAGTAGGCGTTGTAATCTTTAATCCGACCTTTCGGCCTCTCTGGTGGGCGTATAATTTCTGAATACCTTGGTCTCTGTATAATTTAATTAACGAGCCTAGCGACAAACCAAAGCAACTGTCAATAACCCTTCCTGTGAGAAAGTGAGCGCAGCTGCCTGGTGCATCCCACCACAATCCCAACCTTCCACCATGACAGCTTCCACCCCACAGCACTGCTAATTATGGACAGCGTAGTTAAAACACAGTGCTGGGAAACAAAGAGGAGCAAGAGCTGGTTGTTTAATTACTGGGGTTTCTTCCCGTCGTTACCATAGCAGCTTGAACCACACGTACAAGCGATTATAGGGTTGGAACTGAAGCGTGGAAACGTATACCGATGATCCTACAGGAGGTGGGGCTTTTTTCTGGTGAGGAAAGGCACAATGCAACATGTGCAACGGCGTTTCAAGGTCACCAGCCAGTCGCTGACACGTGCCAGACCACCTCAAGGGCAGTGGTTGCTCTGTCACGAACTATCAGGACCTGTAGGCTTTGGTTTGTGTGTCTGTGGGTTCAGAAATGCTGCCATTGTGCCCTCATTGTAAGCATGTGTGGGGAAAAAAGCCTGTCATCACTATATTGTCTTTGGTGGAGGGAGGGGTTGTGACTGCAGTGGGGTCATGTGAGGTACCTGGAGGAGGAGGTTGGCTCAGTGGTCTGCCTCTGGATCTTCGCCTGCTGGCTGAGCTTCTCCCTCAGGGCTGTCTGCACCTCGGCGGGGATGTCCGGAGACGTCTGGCTGATCTTCATGGCCGCCTCCAGGAGCTTCACAGTGCTCCGCCCGTTCACCTTCACCTCCAGCGGGTACTTCTTCTCCACCTCAGCCACTTTGCACTCGGTGACCGGCGGCGATGAAGTAGGAGGCATGTCGGGGAATCCCACGTGGAGGCCATTTTCGACGTGGGTTGGCAGAGCCTTGCTCCTCCAAATGGGCCAGCACAGCTTCCAAAAGACAAAGAGAGAGACTACCAACAGGGCGAGGCCACAGAAACCCACGACCACAGCAAGGAGACTAATAGAGATGTCTACATGTCGCCCATAGAGGAGGACAGGGACACATAAAGAAGCAAGCGAGGGACAAAATATGACAGACAAACATGCAAAGGAGAAGGAGAGAAAGGGAGAGAAAGCAAGCTGTAAGAAAGAAGAGGCACCTGTTTGATAAAAGCAGGACAATATAAAGTCATAAAAGCTCCTCAGCATCAACATCTGCTCCTGACATTTCCCTCTAATCAATATTTAAATGCCTCGAATTCCTATAAATGCAGCTTTTCAACGTGCAGAATGGGGGGAAAAAAACAGACGAGAGAGATGCAGGATAATCACTTCAGCTCAATCTATTTCCCACCTGTTGCTATTTCATCAGTCTGCTCAGCTGCAGCAAGATGCGTAACAGGTAGAGAAACACTTCCACAACAGTTCAACGCGATAAGATAAGTTTGAACAAGTGAGAGCTGGTGTTTAGTTTCTCCTACTACATGCATTTCTTTCACGGGAACCATTCAAATCCAATTTGAGTAAAAAAAATAATGACTTTGTTCCATTTACCTGCGTGTCCTTTACCTGGTATGTTGCTCTCCAGCGGGAATATATCCGAGCATTTCTCCCGGTCAACGTGCCCCGTGAGACAAAGTTCCGTAACGATCTGGAGAGCCCTTTGGCACAAGGTGATGCTGTCCTCCGTCCGGACACTCATGTCTCTCCTGTTAAGCCATTGCACGCCGGAGGAGCCAGGAGGGCGGCGGTTCATCTGGACGCCTCTGTTCTATGCGCCGCAGCGGCGGGAGACAGCAGCAGGGAGGCGCGCTGCGTCCTGATCCATATCCAGTGCGCACCGAGGAACGACTGGCCGTGCGCGCTCGCTGCGGTGGAATAACAGGCGGCGGGGCGGCGGGGTGCTGGAGCCCAGCCCTCCACACGTCCAATAGCAGTGCGCACCAGTTTGCTAGATAGTCCTGACAGTTGGTGGCAGTAACGGGATTACTTTTTTTCTAGTAATGAGTAGTTTGTCCCCGCCTTTCCTCCAACACATGCTCCAGTCCTCCCATCCCCCAACATGTCTTTGTCCCCTGTGACCCCGAGGAGTGGAGAAAATGAAACAAGAGGGAGAATAGATGAGTTTATTATTTTTCCATTCTGGAAACCTTTACAGTCTCTTATAGCAAACCCATTTCTTATTGTCTTCTCAGTGCTCAAACTAGAGCCACGTGATTACAGCTGTTATTGCTTTAGAAACAATATATTTTCGTAGATTTGTACCTTCACAGTTAGTACATACACTTAAAGGAACAGTTCAGCCCAACAAGGAAAATTCACACGTTGTCTTCTCTATGAAAAGTCAGGTGAAGTTTCATAGTCTGGCAAAAAGCCTCACAGCAAAACAGCGTTGCAGCGTTCTGGATGGGGAGTTGTGTAAAATGTGATAAAACAACAGAACAAATATATAAAATGGTTCCAAACCGCTGGCTCTTTATAATCAAAGTGCAAAATAGATTTGAAAAGACATAGTTTAACAATTTTTTGGCATTCTGCTAAGCTAAAAGCTTTAGCATGCACCCTGTCTTAAGTGGATGCACAAGCTTGTGAACATTTCAGCTTTAAAAAGCTGTAATTAACGTCTCAAATCAGGTCATCAGCTCAAATTTACCTGACTTACTTATTGCAAGAGACATGAACCCAAACGATTTTGTACAGCATATTATGTATAAAGTGTCAAAATTGAATATCTTTAATATCGTCTCACAGTTTTTCCAGTATAATTTCACACTCACCCTCGCTTGACCTGACGATTATTTATGCTGTGAGCCTGCTGATGATTTACCTTCCAAACACTAAATGTGAATTATTTTACAAAGTCTTATCAGCTGGTTGCAAAGGTGGTGTAATTACATGGCGGAGACCACTGTAACACATCTGAACGACTAATTATTCTGTCTGAAAAGGAGAGTCATAATTCATCGCTCTTAAAATCAATTTAATTAATGTTTTTTAAGCAATTACTATTGCCCTTTAAGACACTGTGTGATTACTCACAGCTTGTTCTCTTCATATTTCACAGTTGTATAAGTAAGGCCATTTCTTTTAATTTCTTGCACCATATAACCACAGGGACACATGCTTGACAAATCACAAACTCTACTGTTTGCAAATTAACTCACCGGCATCAGCCACTGCAGGATTGTCGTAGAATTTGGATTACTTGTACTTTATGGAAACAAGAATGTAAACGATTCCGGGACCTGTCCCTTCATCTGGATGGGATAATGGGGTCACCAACAAACCAACCAATCAACATCAAATGGCCTAAATATTGCTGAATGTAATCATTTTTTCCACTTATATAACATATAGTGAGGGAGAAGTAAAATGTCTAAATGGCCGCCGGATAAAGGACAATATCTCTGAGCTACCAACAGAGAAAAATGGTTCATACTTAGATGTGAAAGTCTCTGTGAAAACTTCAATCAAATGTACTTTATTCACAACCAGAGCCACTGCTGAAGACACAGAGTGAGTTCAAGGATCTTCTGTCACCGTCACGACTCGCGACATTAACACAGAGCTCCTGCGGTGTTGCCTCCACTGCAGGAGCTCCGTCCTTACAATCTCATTTTCTCTGTATACTGCCAATATTCACCGTACACTTCATGACAGTTGGGGGGGGGGGACACACAAATCTGTAGCCAAGGGAAACTGGAAGTGGAGAAAAAGAGAAAACAGCTGCATTGAAAGAGTGTCCAGTAGAGCTGAGTGGGATTCAGAACTATGGAGCCGATGGTTCCTCCATTCATTCACCAGAACAGGGAAGACAAACCAATCGAATGGCCCATAAAGAAATGTACAGTTTCAACTTATCTGTGGTTTTAAAGAATCATACGTAACATTTATTCTGGCGTTTGGGTTGAATTAGGATGGCAACCGAGTCATTAACATGTTACAGAAATAGCTTGTTTGTGTGGCCAAGAGCCTAAAAACAAAGATATTCAACTTAAAACGATGTTCAAAAGAGGAAAGCTGCAAATGATAACAATGCAGAAACCAGAAGCATCGAATGTTTGGCTGGAATCTTTCACCAAAACTGTGTTTGTTGGTGGACTAATCTACTAATGGCATGGACACTGATGGTTCGCTGGTGCCCAGGACCAGACAAGGTCAGAAGGTCCAGTTTAGTTTTCTTTACAGTGAGCAATACGTGCTCATAAAGCTGCCAGTGTCTCTCCACAGCTGTGTATTAACACCATCAAAGTCTGCACTCCTTTCTATTCCAGCTTGTTGATTACTGATTAACATTAACTGATTAACATTAACAAAAAAAAAATGTTCCCACTCTCCTAAAGAGCGATGTGTCACATTTTTGAGCCTTGTGCCCAACACTGTTTTAACTCATGAAGCCAAAACCATAAAAACAGTTTGGCAGACCTCCAGAATCGGACACTAACCGACAGAAGGGCCACATAATCGACTGCTGTGCTGAATTTGATTGCCGATGCAGCGTCAATTTAACATAATGCAATTGATATGAACCTTGTACAGCCAGCAGTTTGGCAGCCTGGACTGCGTGGATTATAATCATTTACCGGGACGATGGGCTTCAGGACACAGTAATTGAAACATCTGCTCGCCTGCTGTGGCATTCTGCAGTCATGGATTACTCCACTATCCGTATAATGACGACCTTTTGTCGCACTTGTTTGTATTCAACACAACTGGTGCATCTCTTTGTCCACAGAATGCTTTACCTCCCACGGTGGCTTACTTCCAACTTCAAATATTCAGATTTTGAGAGACGTGAATAAAAATGTCTGGCAGACAACAGTATATAAATTGAACGGCGTCCTTCTGTGTGTCTCCAGACCGGCATTGTGAAGGGAGGTAAACAGCATTTTGTGCCGCGGCCGAGCCTGCTGGGACGCTGAAGTAGTGCTCGAATACCAACTCCACTTGAAAATGCCTTCTAAATGGCAGTTATAGGTTACTAATTGGGAGAGCTGAACGGTGGGAACGCCAGATGATTAAAGGTTAGTTTGTGATTATGTTAATGCCAGCGTGTTAACACAAAAGTAATCACTGCCCACACCGTCGAAACTGCCCCGTTGTTATTTAGTCTCAAACACGAAACGAAGGAAAGAAGCAGAACATTTAGAACACCTAATGTGCCTTTTAGCAACGTGTGTTCGCAGGACTGATTGAAGCTACAATTATGTCTGCTTTGCATTGCCCCCAGACAAGGATGGTATAATATGAATCATAATATAACTGCTGGGGAAATGGTGTATTCTTGTTTTAGGACCTACAAGAACGCACTGGGAGCAAAAACCCTCTTACAAAAAGGATGATTTAAAAAAAGTTTTATTATCAATTGATCTGCTGTTTATTTTCTAGACTAATGGATCATTTATGTCTGTTAAAAGTCAGAAAATAGTAGAAAATGTCCAGCTGATGTCTTCAAATGAGGACTCGCCCTGTGTTTCATGTTTTACTTGGTCACTTCCTGTCTTTGTCTTTTTCCCAACTAGTTTCTGTGCTCATCTGTGTTACATTTGTTTGTGCTTTTTCTTTCACTCTTGGTTGATTCGTCTCTTCCCTCCTCACGTGTCCTCCGTGATCCAGCTTTTGTCTCCAGTGGTTTTCTGGTTTGTTTAATTTTATTATTTGTTTATTTTTTTCTGGACTCACCTTAAAGGTCCTATTTGTAAGAAAAGTAGATCTTGAGTCTAATTACAAACTTTTTGACGAGTTCAGAGTTAGTCATTAAGGAGTAAGAGGATCATACAGACACACTGCTGCCTGTATTATTCCTATAATAATCGTATTATCCTCAGTAGCAATCAGCAAATAGTTATTAACATAGATATTTAAAACCATCGGTATATAATGTGAACATTGCTATCAGTTCTGGGATCACCATACAGACTCATTTTTGTAACAAACTAGGTCGCTGAAACCGAGACGAATCTGTTTCAGTTCCCTCTCAGAACGGTGATTTGTTCCTGTATTGATGCATTTAGACACACACTTCATAAATATACCCTCCAGCGTTAATCCCAGATCAACCAGATTCCTCAAGAGCATTGCACAAGATGTTTGTCTGAGACTGTCAGCCGCATCAACAAGTGCATACTAATGACATGCTGCGTTCAAGTAATGAAGTGGGCGTAAGAATTATAACTCCTGTCTGTCAGGAGCAAAGGAGGTGTGATAGTGTGTCCAGGTGGCCGGATCAATCGACGAAACGTTGCCGTGACTCACTTGTATCTTGTTGCGGGGCGACGTCTCGCACATACTATACTTATAGGTATATGTGTATGTGCTTATGGTCGGTAAGCTTCTGTCTTATTTAACCTTTTGCGGTATTGTTTATGTTTTTTATGCCTGTAAAGCTCATGATATAGAAATTGCTTCCCAGTAATCAAGAAGAAGATTAAAAACATCTCAAACTTTGCTCTTAGTTTTGGAAAATAACCACAATTTCCACACTTTCCTGATGGCAATCCAAATAACTGACTAAACACCAGATTCACTAGATTTAACAAGGGTGTTGTTGTAAGAAGCGAGGAACACTAAACACATGAATTAGCATTTAATGGGAGATTGTTACGCTTTGAGAATTGTGCTTCCACTTACAAAATCCAGCCCAAGGCTAAAGACAAACGGAACACAGACCAAGTCTTTAACACATTTTCACAGCGTGATGCTGCCGGCGGACACACTTTGTGAGCCGAGCTGTTGAAGGTTAGGTTATATCTCTTTTTCGAAACTTTACTCGTGTTTACCTCTGTCTGAGTGTCAAATGTCACGGTAAATGCCACCGGAGAGGCCACCGAGATGGCAGCATCAAACAGTTCATATCTCTGACGGAGGAGTACAAAATGTTCCGCTTCTTGTACTTACACAGGAAGATTATAAGGAACAGAGTTCTTCAAAGTTATAAAGCAGAGAAAACATAAGAAGAAACACTGTTTGACTTCCAGTGTTTTAGCAACAGCAGGCTTTTTGGCCTCGACAAACTAACTCCAGATTCAAAAAGAAATGTGTTCCACCATCGCCCGTGTTGTGTTGTTGTGATATTTCGGTGCGAGCAGGCGGCTGAGGAGCCTGGTGGCGACAGACACGCTTTAAGAACATGATGTGTTACATTGGCTGACATTAAGAGAGGCTGCCAGTGAGAAATGATTAAATCATTAACATTCATGAGCGGGAGCATGGGTGGCTTCCAGCACGCTGCGCCGCTGCCTCAAACAAAACACAGCCAGCACAACACAGAAATTACTGCGGTAATTGAGTATTTTGGGGGACGACGAGATCATCATCAGAAATCTGGATGCATCAGCACAGCTTGGAGAAGAGAGCCGGTCCTCTGTGAATGTCACACTGGTTGTAGAAAAGAGAATCACAAAGAAACAACTCAGTCACACAGTGTTTGTCTCTCCGGGCGGGATGTGTGAGGCGCGATCCATTCGTCACTTAACAGCTGAATGACGCCCCGGCTGACCCGCGTGGCGCCCTCCTAAAAAGACTGTTTTGCGTTAATTATTCTCACAACACTTGAAGCCACCGAGGGGCTGGGAGTGCAGATTTAAAAGCCTCCGCAACATGACAGAGATTAATTTATGATGTTTACACACTCCAGAGAGGGGTGTCTCCACTTTCAATATCTTTTTTGAAATGAGAAGTTTAAAAAGCAGCGAGGCGCTTCGACTGGGAGATGAAAATATATCGTTTTTTGCTTCTCATGAGGAAGAGAGACACTTAGATGTTCTGCACTCAGTTTTTTTGGGGGCCTCGCACTGAAAATGTGATGAAAGTACACAGTGTCAACATTACATTTGTTTTATTTTTGAGTTGTCTGATGTTGACACGATGCAGCACATGAATAAAGGATCCACTGGTGGCTCCAAGAGATCAGATAAACCAAAATGGTGGAGAGAAAGCTCCAGGAGTGTTATTAGTTGGTGGTAGCAATGGTATCTCAAGTAAGTTATGTTAGGGCGGAGACAAACAAACAGAATCAAAGTCGAATGGGTGTGTTGTCAGAGAGGGAGAGCCAGTCAATTAGGCATTAAATGGATCGCGAGTGACCGGATCTCAAAGGAAAGAAAAATATTCTTGTATAATGTTTGCCGAATTAACAATAAGGCCTAAATAGTTAGAATTTGTTGTATGCAGCGTTTCTCCAACATTACACAGTGTCTCCTAATGCCAAAGTCTCAAAATGTTGTGTTTTTTTAAGGGAGTCTGGTGACTTTTCCCACTTTGTTCTCCCAAGAACCTTTCTGAATGTGTAAAATTTCACGTTTGCCGTCAACAGGGAATATTCTTTATTAAATTTAGTGTAAATGATCAAATCAGTTGGAACGGTGTGTTCAAACAGCTGCTGGGACCTGCGACGCAGATGAAAAAACGGCTTTTACAAGGCAATAAATTATCTTAATGTACTGTTTTTAATGCCGATTTTACAAGAAGGCACGGATGAATTAAATTTTGCCGCGGCTGTTTCACAACGTTTGTTAAGTTTCTCCTCATGATGCAACAACTCTTAAAATCGCACATCTTGTAAGGGAGTCTGGGATATTTCTCGCTCAGCCCGTTCACATTACCGGCAGCCTGGTCAGTGGTCCTACGCTTGTGCAGTAGTATATACAGCAAGATAAGTCAGAGTAGTGGCTGGATGGGTCCCCCAGAGACCAGGTCTCACACCTTCCTGCTGAGGCCCTGCTTACGAAGGGTCGCTCTGTTGAGATCAGTATAGAGAGACAAGGTGCTGCAGCATCAGAAACTTCGAGCTGGGCTTCTTGTAATCCTTGGGCATAGATGTGAGATTGACAAATGAACAGCGCGCTCATGCAGGTTCACGTGCTTCTGAAGGTGATGATTGACGGACCACTTTCACATTTGAAACATTGTTGATATAAAGGTAGTGAAAATAGCCAGACAAACATCTGTGGTGTGTCATGGCCCGATGTAATGAAACTGAACGACTGAAACACCTTTTAAGCGTTTGACACGGTGAGTCAATGTGATCGACGCCCAAATTCCACCGATTAATGTTGCAAAAAGAGATCGGAACACATTTAGCGGCATCCCGTTCAAGAAAAACGTCTTTCTTGGCGGTTAACCTGTTAAAAAGACATCTTTCATTCCCCTCATGGAGCAGGTCTGATTTAATCACAGATTTCCTAATGGCTCTGCGGTTTAATTAGGCCATTTAAAGGTTAACTGCCAGGTCTGCACTCGCATCCACAGCGGTCAGGCATCTTTCATCGCCGGGCTCCCTCTGCAGCAGTCCAATCAGCTCCGCGTGAATGTATGGAAAAATATATACGCGGTGCCTATTTTCACATTATATTTCTAAATAAATAATGGCGGTCACAGAGCTTACAGTCACTCCGCGTCGCCCTGCACATCGATCCCTGCAGTCGTTGGTCACAGCAGGTCGGTATCGAGGCTCTCGTGTTTTTTTCTCCCACTTTGTGCCACATGGAATCAAAGTCAAACTCCTTTTTCTCTTTTCATCGTAAGACATTTCTAGCATGTAGATATGCAGCTTCGACATGACAAAGACATATTTTTTTCGTGTATTTTAACTGTCTTCTATGGACATGTCTAGATTTTGTCTCATTTGATTTCATCATTGTGCGTTTATTAGCAGCTCGTCCGGTGTTATCCAAGTCTTCGGAAAACCCCTGAGCTCCTAAATGAATGTAGAAACATTATTTACATCCTTTATAAGCACAAATCCAAGCTAAACACATCCTCTCACCTAAACGACTGAATAAGTCATCACAACTGCTAGACGAATACTTTTTTGTTTCATGTTGTGTCGAGCTTTCTTAATGTTTTAAAAATAGCCATTTTGATGCTATCGTAAAAGTGCCCGTAGCACTCCCAATGAAAATGAGTTTGACCCGAAAACAAAAAAATACGGTATTTTAAAAGTGCCTCTTTCGTTGTAATTATGCTTTTACACGAAGGTTTGACTCGGATACATTCACAAAAAAAGCCTAGGTTGCTTTTTGGCGAGAGTTTTGCTTTAAGGCTGTGATGCCCCAAAAAAATATACTATACTTGAAAAATTAGCTTGTTTGCTAACTCATTTACGCTCATTTACAGCTTATCAGTTGTTCGATGACATTTTTCACCATAAATAAGCTGTACCAGGGTTGTAAGTTATGCTGAAGCTTTACAGTGCCTGATTCTGTAATAATCCTCGGTTTGAAATAATAAGTCAACCCCTCCGTCTCTTCATCTCTGTTTCACACTGGTGCGCACACACACAATCTCACCGCGGACACACTCGGGTAAGCGGTGACTGATCACGCTGAGAGCGCCTCACTGGGATGTTCGGAACAATTACCTCTGCCTCGCTGCCACTCAGGACCCCTCAGGTGAAGTCATTATCTTAACCAGAGGCTGCTCACTACAGTCACAATTAATTCGCATTACAGTGGAGCCTGGACCACCAGGGCCAGCTAGATGCATGGCTCCAATTACGCTCATTACTGGACAAGGAAAGGTCCTGGAAAAAGGGACGTTTCATAAAAAGCACTTTGGGGAGGTGCAGAGCGGCGGTGGAGGAAGTGTTCAGCTCCTTTACTTAATTAAAAGTGCCACGCTGTGACAATACTTCACTAAAAGTGCAAGTCCTGCATTCAGACGCGTATCTCAGACACATGTAGGGGGGTAAAAAAACAATATCTACTTCTGAGAGTTCAGAGAAACTAAGAATAGACTGTTTCTCTCTTGTAACAACAACATATGTTGTTCATGTTCTGTTAAATGTCTGAGATTTTCTCTTCTCGCCGCCATCGTATTTAATTCTCTCAGCGTGGGAAAAACAAATAATGAATCTTTTGAAAAAAAAAATGTGGCATTGGAACAGGTGGCCTGACTTTGTATTAAACGTATGCGCAGCACAGCTTGCATCTATTTTAAAATAAAAGGACGGCAGGAAGGTGCGGCACCTGCCTCCTGCATCCTGCTGAGAATCGGCTTCCCATCATATTCCAGATTGTTCATGTTCCTCAGCAAGCATAATGAAATAAGAGTCATTATCTACCAACTCAATAGATGTGAGCTCAGTATGTTTCTGCAAAAACCACAGGTTCAAGTTCAGCTGTCTTTGTGTTGCAGCTCGGGTTGAATTTTCTATTTCTTTCTTGTCACAGCAGCGCCGCGTTTCCGCTCTGCTTCAATCGAGGCACAATAACCGATTGGTTAGGGTTGGAAAAACACCACGGTTTGGCTTATAAAAGCCAGTTTTGGTTGCCATGATCACAGATGGAGAGTTTTGACGCCACAAAAACAGCTGGAAACGTCCGCAGGTCTCTTCAGAAATATCCGCCGGCGTGACTCGGATCCTGTTGGCTGTGATAACGTTATTCACACACGATTTTCAAGCCGAAGTTTTCACTGTAGCTGCTAAGTTAAAAGCGTTAGTGTGGGTCCCATCAGAAGTGGGTGTGTGAGTTAATGGCGTGTCAAGCTGTGTCGCTCTCTCACTGTCCACTCTTTATAGTCTCCTCCTCCTCCTCCTTCTCCTCCTCCTCTCTCTTCGTTCGGGAAGAAAAAAAGGCTCCTTTCTGATGGCCCCCCTGGGACCATCTACCTCTCCCGCTGCCTCACATATTGACGGATATGGATTGTCATATTGGATCATTGCTCTCCTCTGTTTTACTGTCTCCTTATATCTGTATTTCTGTAAAATGTGATGCATCTCTGTTTTACTGCTAATTATCTTGTGTGGCCCGCCGTCCTCCAGGTCACCGCGGTGGAGACGAGGTCGCGTGGCTCGGGCGTCACCGTTGCTTCGGCCTGCTCGGTCGTCTCCTGGATCCCCACACTTTATATATATATGATATATATATTGATTTCCCTTTTTAAAGCTTTTTTTCTCTTTGAAGTCTTGTCAAAGCAATTCTGGATTGATTGTTTCATTCATTTCTTATTTATTTGTTTGTTTCCATCGACTTCGGTTGTGTAGGAGAAAACGCTGCAACTCCGGTTTGCTGTGAAATGTTTTTTTTGTGGACGACGAAACTTCACCTGACTTCCCATCGGCATGAGGGTGAGTAGATAATGACTGACTTCTCATTTTTGGGCGAACTGTTCCTTTAATAGACTCCAGACTGGATTGTCAATTAAAAGATCCGTTCTTTCGGGCTGCAGGGCTGCAGGGTGCATGAACGAGGCTTTTCTCTCGGGGGACTCTCTCAAGATATGTAGATTAATCTGAATGTTAATGAAAATAGCCAGTTTTTACTCCACAGTTGTCGAACATTTACATATTGCACATTATACAGTATTATTCTTACAGACATATATAGCATCATCTGCTTTCCACCTATCGCAGCACCACAGGAGACTGGCCGACACACCTGGAGCGGAATGATAACAAATAATATGAAATGATAAATAAATGAAGCAATAAACAAGATGTGGATTCTGCAGACCTCATGGTGATCCTTGCAGTACATTAACGCATCAGTCCAGGAATGGCTGCCATGCTGTTTTTAATGTGTTACCTGAGCGTGGAGTCGTGTGCAGAGCCTCTCCTGCATCAAATGAACTGTGACCTCCTCAACCCAGCGGCTGCACTGGGAAGGGAGCTAGATTTTTAAAATATATAGTTTGAGACCGTCCTCAGCATCCAGGATGACACTTTTGTGTCTTACTGGCATGTAATTAGATTTTCTGTTGTCGTGCTTTTTATGTGGAGTTCAGGAACATTTCATGGACGCGCTGAAAGCATGAGGGAGAGACGGCGGCCGTGTCCTGCTTTTCAGTCCGTACTAATCTTTTCTTTTACTGTACACTCAATATGAAATATCAAGGCTGACCTCGGGACTCTGTAATCATTATAATCATCGGTCGTCTGCGGCCGTATCTCTCTGATTAAAGCCACTGCGGTGGGGATGGCATCAGCGAGGGGTTGGATGAAGTTCACGCTGTTTTTTTCCAAGTGTTTTGCACTCAAACCTGCGGCTCACGGTCGCTGCAGCTTCACGAGGCAAAAGAACACAGAGACTTTGTGTGCTTTGGCTTGTTTCATCGGAAAAGTAGACAAATTAAAGGGAGAGACAAGGTGTTCATTTGTGGCGTACACGCTCTTTCCCTCCCGCAGCCAGACGATTGTGCGCCTTTGCATCTAATGTATTCTCTTTCAGATGAACCAATCAATAACCGCGCTCGCTCCTACCAGGGGGACGGGAATTAAACATGTTGCTATATAATTCATGGCATTTGATTTTTTCTTTTTCTTTTTTTCCATGTCTCACCTCCTGCTGTTCTCTCACCCTTTGCTCTCTCCAAATATCACTCTGGAGAAAACAAGGTCCACATTCGAACGCTGTGCAGCATCAAATTATAAACGTATAGATTGATGTGAAAAAGGCGCGTTATCATTTCCTGCAGGTCTCTCTGCGCTTATTTCTTCTCGGCTAAAGTGGCATGTGAGTTTATTTCTCCCGTCTTCATGCGGGGAAACCACCTCCTCCTCCAGACGTTACTCCAGCAGACATCCACAATCCAGCGGCGCTGTGTTTGATTTAGCTGTTGTCATGGTTACCGGGATTGTTCGATGGATACAGGGGATGAACCGGAGAGACTCTCCCCCGCTTCTTGTAGAGCTATAATTAAACATGATTTAGAGTGAACCGCAGCGTTAATCTGTCTCGGTGGCGCTCGTGGATATTGCAGAGATGTGGAGAGTGTGATCCTCAGGAGAATAAGGGATAAGGATGAGCGGTGTGATAACCTCAAATCAACCAAAACAACCTGCATCAGTTGTTCCCGATCATTTAAACGCACAGTTTTTTTTTTTCACGTCTCGATTTGATCTGCTTGGCCAAACATCCATTGCTCTAATCTGGCCAATTTAAGCAACTCCGGGTCGAAGAAGAACATGTATTTTTTTTCTTTTTTCACTGCCAAACACGGCGCCTTGTTCAGATAATCTCCCAAAACAAAGACAATCACTCTGTTCATTTGTTCCACGCGACCATGTGCTTCCCCCCTCCCCAAATAGCTGGAGACAAATCTCCTGAGAGGTGAGCAGACGAGACAGGAACACATAATCCCCGATAAAGTCACAAGGCCTCGACAACTTTATTAGAATCCAGATGTACGTTTGACAGAAATCTGCTGGCAAACTAAAACAAGCAAGCGCTGGAAAAGATGGCGGCACTGAGCAGCTTCAGTGTCCATCTCCACCGACTGGATGAATGAGCTTCCTTCGAGAAGGTCTTCAAAGTTTCTTTTCCACGAGGTTATGAAAGATAACGAGGCACAACATCAGCCAGGTGGTTATTAATAGGAGGCGAAGCTAAGATGCACAGTGGTGGTTACATAAGAGTGGGGCCACGTTATGTAACACCTGTTGAGCAGCACCCGCTGTGAAGGATACACATCTTTTCACTCAGATAATCACCGCAAGTGTTCAGACAGTGACAAACCGAGGCGAGATGGACTGCTCGAGGCTTTACTATCTGTTTCTCAGCTCTTACGTGAGTCTGGAGTGCAGCAGAGGAGAGATTACAGACTTATCCAGTGTTTTCAGAGTTTTGTCAAATAAAATGTTGATTTGATATGCATTTTATTACAAATGCAAAGAAAATACAATCAAAAAATGAGTAAGATTACAGTTAATAACTCAGCTATCTTATTACAAGATAAAAAAAAAAAAGGTTTAGGCACAAAAAATGCTTGCTTAACTTTCGTAACTTACGTAATGTGACAAAACATAAGTAACGCAACGTAAGCGATGTAACTCAAGACACAAATACTCCCAAAACTGAAATTTTGGCCTCTAAAACTCTAAAGATCTGCTTTAGAATGAATTTTTAACAAAGAGAAGAGAAACTCATCGACGTAAAAAACATGTTTTAAATCAGTTGACCAAATCACACCATATTTACACCCTTTGTAAAGCTGATATCTTCATCATATCAGCTAAGCTAAAATCATTAGCAAGAATCGAGCGAGTTAATTACATCTTTTGGAATCAATTTGGGATCTCAGGTGTTTTGGAGACGTGGATTAAGTCAGGCGAGCTGTAATGATCGATACAGATTTTTCTGGTTGTTTGCTGACATTTTAAAACGAGTCCTCATTTACTTCAGGGTGTTTAGGAGAACGCTGCGACACTGTTTGGCTCCGGAAATGTGAAAACTTCACCTGGCTGTCCATCGGCAGGAGGGTGAGCAGATAATGACTGCGTTTTCATTTTTGGGTGCCGTTTGTACAATCATAACACAAATGTAGTAATTCACCTTGGCGTACCTACAGCAGTATTTACCTGTTCCAGTTTTTGATTCCTGCCTCAAACCCACACTTGGTCCATGAAATAACCCAGTAAAGAACACGCTGGATGAAACTAAAACCCAGTCTTGCCTCCGGCTCGGACCTCTCGCAGGCAGGCGATGATCCTATCTGGCCGTCTGCACCCTCCCCGGGGGTGAAGCTGCAGAGATAGCGTGTCTATAGGGAGAAACCGCTCATCAGCACATCACCTGGGACAAAAGGCCAAAGAGGGAGATGGGGATAACGCTGTTGTGTAATCACAGCTAACAGAGACACCGCTCGGGTCTCGGTCTATCTCTCCTTTTATCGGAGTAGATTATCAGACTCGGGATAATGGTTTTGGGGGAATGGATGGGGCAGGGATGTAAAAGCTGGCGATGTGGATTGTCAGGCTCTTCTTTATTTCGGGCTTTTTACGGGGGCAGAGGTTTGAGGAGTGAGAGGCAGAAATAGCAACGACAGAAAGGTGATGTACCTATGCTGCCAAAGAAACAAGTTTTTTGATGAATGCAGATTAGATAACCGTCCAGATTTGATGCTGTTCTGGAAGGACATTTTGAAAAAGTTTAGCCACAAGATGCTGCTGTCCTGGCAGGTGTGATGAGAAACTGCACCCGAGCAACACCGTGTCCTACTATCATCAGTTTGATCAAGAAATCCAATTTGTGTGTATCGAGCAGTCGAATCTGTCCAACTTACCCAATAGTGCGACTTGAATCTAACTTTTTGGATCCTAAAACTTAATCTACAGAAGTAACAGAGCAGGAAATGCAGAGAAATACATTCAGAAATACACAAAATACTTGAGAGAGAGAGAGAATCACAGGAAGTTTGCTTCTTCACAACAGAGTACTTCAGAACTTTTCTTTCCGACGTGTTCTATTCCAGAAAATGTGGCATGAAAAGCAAATCACAGTAATCCAGAGCTGCCCTTTAATATATCATTTCTTGCTTGTACAGGTAGGAAAAGAACGATGCATTAAAAAAGGAACCGTCGACTCCATTGTTGGCGCAAATGTAAGGCTGTCATATGTCAGTCCAGCTCCCGGGCCTTTAAGTGTGAGCAGCATGTGACCGTTAACGAGCTGCATTATACTTTTGAGAGCAGTTCGTTAGTGTGAACAGTGGATCGCCTCCACACTGCATGTGAGCAAAAGTTCAGTCAGCAGGAAAAAAAATCCCCCCCTGAAATAAAATTGATTCAGGTTGTTTCAAACAAAACACATTCTAATGTAACGATGAGCTGCTTTGGCAGATCTGTGCTTGTTTGCCAATGAGTTAACGGCAGTCGTGGCACCCTCTGAGCCTCCTGCGGGGAAGATGGGCACTTGATGCAGCGGTTACACATGTGGGTGCGTGACGAGAGGCTTCACAGATTGAAGCCCTGTGCTCACCTGACTGTCGTGTCGCTTACTACGCTTAAAACGCCAGAGTGCACCACTAGAAACACTGCACACCACAGTGGGTGACATAAGGTGATAATGTCCACTGACAGCTGGATTATTATTGTGTTCGTCTTGTAAAATGTTTGAAAGAAAACCCTTGTTGTTAATGACACCGGTGGCTGTTTACGTGAATCGCAGTCGATATTTGTGACATAGACGGGACTCAGCACTAAAAAGAATGAAGTGATGCTAAGCCTGCCATCTGCAAATCACTCCATCAAGCAGCGCCACAAGGCAACCAATGGCAGACCCGCTCTGCCCAACCAAGACCAGCTTGTTCGGCTAACCCAAAAGTTAAAACTCGACAAAAAGCCTGAGGGAGTTTTCAATCGGATTTTGGATTAATGAACAAAATAAGCTCAAAGCTTCATCTCACAACCGCGTAGCTTTCTACACATACTTTACACTCTTTGGTATAAACTGATCAAATCTATCAGTTGTAGAGTTAGAATAGTTTGTAAAGATGGACTAGTTGGTCAACAAGGTAAGTCAACCTCTTCAGTCACACGTGTTGGCCGTCTTTAAAGTCTCGTAAACACTTTAAAATTCTAAATTGGGATATTTGCTTAAGTATTTTATGTTGTACAAGAGTGATGAAGTGCAAAAGTGTGATAGCCACAGACCTTTTTTTCGGGCATGTTACCAAAAAAACGCAAGAGAATAGGAAGTGCAAAAAGGAAAGTTAGTTACCAGAAGTTGATAATGTTTGCTAATTCATCCAGACATCCACAGCCGATCCCGCTGATAAATTATCTGGTTTGCTTTTTGCAAATGACTTTGTGAGGCGCTCGTGGGAATCTTCTCTAAAGACAATTTGTCCACAAGCTGCGTTGGGAAAGGTTTAATTTCTTTAGTGACATTACAAATTGTTCACGTAATAGAAAGGGGGAAAAACGATTATAAGCAAAAATTGCTTCACATTCTGATATATTGCTATTTTTTACTTGAACATCTGTTTTCTACGTCCTATGAACTCATTTGCCTCTGTGATTTTTTTCATTTTCTTGCTAGTAAAGTAAAAAAAAAAATAT